>JAJHUR010112079.1:0-50404 GCA_027495735.1 Lutjanus campechanus | reverse complement strand
CATTCTGCTAAAGGGGAAAATGGTCTGGTTTGTTTGCATTTCTTTAAACCAATCACAAACATCTTGGGCAAAGCTAAACCCAGGATACAACGATGGTACTGCTGCAAAATGGTGTCAAGAGGGAACTTGTGTTAGTGGAACACTTGCACATTGGGAGGTGAGCTCTGGCATTAAGATGCCTAAATAACCCTAAAAGGAAAGGTAACATCTGCTAGCTTGTTCACATTCGTACCATTTGGGTCGCGGGCACTAATTTGTAATTTTCACTGTGTAGGTTGCAGCTCGGAGGTTGCTGCGGTTTCCTGGGAACACTGAAAATGTAAATAGTGGATGCTGCAATGCCAACTGAAACTATGCAACTAATGGCAGGCTTATACCTGTAAAGTTGCAAAAAATGTGAAAGGTCCTCTGGGCTACAGTAGAAACATGGTGGTGCAACATGGCAGAAAGGAGACCCACGCCTGGCTAGTTCCAAAGTGCCGAAAACACAATTCTTATTTTCTGGTGATTATGCACTAATGAAAACATACTTACGAATATTATATTCTATTGTAACACTTTATTATTTATTCAATTCATGCCAATAAATCCCTGTAAATCATACACATTGGACCTTTAAGACACCATTAAAAATAAAATACTATACTAATAAACTACCATACATTATAATATACAAGCAGGAAAGAAGCAATTCTGCATAATGAGTACTGTAACTTCATCTAATAATACTGCCATATTTTTACTTTATTTTGAATACAGGACTTGTAATTTAGTATATTTTACATTGTGGTATTTCTACTTTTTAAACCATTGGTCTGTTTTTAGAGCACAGTAGGGGCAAGAATTACAGTTGCAGTAAAGTTAGTTGCAGCACCAGCAGGAGCAGTAATATTGGTCCAAACATCTAATAGGACATTTCATCCCGATTTACAGTGTCCCCCTTCCTCCACCTTCAAGGCTTACAAAGTCTCTCACTTTCCCCTTGTCAAAATCCAAAACCAACCCCATCAACTTAAGTCTGACCTTCCAGAGCTTCATACTGTCATAGTAAGAACGATGTTTCACAATTGCAGCTCCACCAGCAGAAGTCACACAAACCTCCAAAAATGGCATCTCTGACAGCTTTGACCTGTTTTGGTATTGGCTGAACATCCTCTTCTTTTTTCCCCCCTCTCTTCCATTTTTTTTTTTTTATCCCTGCATCTCTCCGCCCCATGACCTCCATCTTTGCCTACCGGCATCTCAGCCGAAAAACAGAGACTAACAACGCCCTCACTTATTTACGTCCACTTGCTTTCCACCATTTTTCTCCCCCTTGCAAATTAGATGACTTTAATTTTGTAGTCAATGTATTCCAGTGTCCTAGTTTATTGCCCTGAAACTCATGTTGCAACTGAAGCTGTGCTACAGAGAGGTTTGGTCATTAAAGTGGATTATAAGGACATTTATATTCACATATTAAGATAGAGGAGGCTACAACTTTAAGGCATAATATGCAACATTTTCCATAAAAAAACAACAACGTGTAGACTGAGAAACATATACCCTTTCAATCACTACTTATGACCCACTAGTAGTGTGTGACAGTTGCTGTATCTACAGAGAGTATCCCCTGTATTTATCTAAATTATCATTATCTAAATTGATTTGATTTTTATTATTTTGTCATGCACAAATATATACACTGTACCAGCCCACACAGGCTTACAAAACACCATTATTTAGATAAACAGAATAGAGAAAGAGTAGAAAGTAATGCTAAACAACTGAAGTAACCTGATGTTTTTTCCAAGCTTAAGAAACAGAGGTATCTGACTTAAAATTATTACATTTAGTATTCTTAACTCATCATAAAAAGGACAATAAAGAAGAAAATGTGATTCATTCTAAATGTGTCAGTTCGCATAATTCACACAACAACACAACTTTCCTCTAATTGTGCTCACACTGCAAGATAAATTATTACTATACATATATTGTAACTCAGCTCCCTCAAAAATAGCATGAATCTCTTCAGCCCTTGGAGAATTGTGCAATTTGCTCTGAAGAAATAACCTCTTATTCACCCTGTTTTCTGACATATTAAGCATTGATTCCACACATTTTCACCTTTTGAACTAGTAATCTGACAAATATCACCTTGAACAGCCAAAACAGGATGAATGACAGGATGAAGGATGGATTCACCATCCTGGGAATGAAACTCAACAATCAGTCAACCTTTCTGGTGCCTTTACGAACAACCTGTACAAATCTTACTGAGTCTGCCTTTAAGTTGCAGGAGTGGAGCAATGGGCTGCCTTTGATACTGAATATTATTCTATTTCTCGATATTCACCCACTGTCTTCAATCCATATTCCTGTGTGCCTCATGGTCTGTCTCCTCCAAAAAAGAACGGAACAGTGAGAGAACTGACAATCTAACACACACACACACACACACACACAGAAAAAAAATCTATTTCTCTAAATCTGTGCTCCTCTGCTTCGCACCACAGGCGCTCTTTTATATGCAGGTGGTGGTCGATGGGGAGGAAAACAAGAGCCTTATTTTCCCAAAGCAATCTCTTCTCCTATGGCCTATCACCATTCGCTGTTTTCAGGTTTTAATTACTGCCTTATTAGACTGTCAACTGAGAAAGGCAGCAGAGAAAGAGGGAGCAAAAGGGGGGGAGGGGAGGGGGCTGTAAAAAGTAGGACACAGGAATACACCGGGCGCAAAATAAAAAAAATCATCTCTTTAGCGAGAGTGAGCAGGGAAGTAGGGGTAGGGTGGGCTGTGTGGAGCAGACTCTTGTAATTGTGAATGCGGTTGTAGTGTATGGGGCAGGTTAGGGTGTGTGTGTGTGTGTGTGTGGAGGATGGGAGCGGGGATGGGGAGGAGTGTAAATTGGTATTTAACTTCACAAAAGGAGGATTCTGGCTGAGTCAGAGCATTTTGCCTCCCACTCCTGCCCATCACAACTATCACCCAGAAGCAAGAGGGAGAACGCACAGAGAGAGAGGGAGCGGGGGGAGGAGGTTGTTGAAGGGAGGGAGAGATTAGAGACAGCAGCTATTATAGCAACAGAGCAAGCACGGCTAATGCATTGTTTCAGCACTCCTTAACCTTTTTCCTTCAGCAAAGACGGAGCGATCGTCATCTGATAAAGAGCTGCAGGGTATTATTACTGTGATTAAATTACTGTTTTCACATACAGCATAAAGTCAGGGATAACCTGTTGTGCACCAATTGTGTGGTATTTCAATTTGCCTACATGCGTCTTGCCTGGGCAATAAAACAATAGCAATATGTGTCAGCAACAGACGCTTTATCAATAACAATGAGAGCATTGTCCAATAAAACAGTTTCACACTGTGAAGCCTGACACATCAAATAGTTGCCAAAAAATTTGAGTAGTTTTTATTGGACCTTTTGACAAAATCCCTTTTTTTTCTCCCCAATATCATTTACTTATATGATGATTTGACTTGTTAGGCATTTATGAAAATTCATTGATCACAATAATTTCAATTTTGGGAACAAAAACAAATATTGTTCATTGCTTTTGGAAAATTTGGAAAATCTGGCAGCCAAGGAACAATTTTAGTGAAAATCAATTTTAAAAAGCGCAATTGTTAGCAAATGCTCACTTGCCAATACTTGTTTGCAACATCCAAGTGATTATAATGAGAGCAGACTGCATATATAAAAAACACACATATCTGAACTCCCACTCTAAATTTATATTAAGATGACAATTTCAATCTTTAATGTGTGAGGTTTAATGAAGTGTATTTGTGTCTGTGGTAGACATAATATATATTGCATCATGAAATTCAATAGAATAATGATTGAAGGATTCAGATAAATTGTCTTTTGTACCTATACCACATTTTCAACACAATTTTACACATAAGTAACAAAATATTTAGTAATTATAGGTTGTTACAGTAAGTGTTCATATTTAAATATTAGTAATAATATCACTGTTATTCTTACTGGAACTTTTTCAAAATTAGCAAAGATTTCTCTGCCAAAAACGAGATTTTGCACTCACAGGCCAGCTGCTGCCTGCAGTGCACTGATAATCCACCAGAGGGCAGAAGTCATGTCTCCAATTGCATACAACAAGTTTTTCAGTCAAGTATTGATCATGTTGATGTTGTAGAGGTCTCAGAAACTCATGTATCAAGAATGATACAAGTTTCTTTACAGGGTTGAACGCTTTAAGTGCAAACCACCGTGAAAGCACATAACGAATACGCCCTAGCTCATAAATAGCCTATCATATCCCTTGATAATGGTGCAGGCTACGAGTGAAACATGAACAGCCACTCGTTTAACAGATGTGTTGTACAGTTGCACCACCATCAGTGAGGAGTGATAAATGAGTGCAGACAGTGGGGACACTGTTAATAAAAAAGGGACAAGTCTATTAAGTCTATTACCTGTGTGCCTTGATAAGTAAGTTCTTCGATGGTTAAATTCAAAATAAAATGGATAAATTCAACCCTTTTCCTCCTGGGTTTAATTAAACTTAACAAAACTGTCAGTTCACTTAAATGACATTTTTCGCCCAGCCCTAATATGTCCGATATAACAATTCCCTAAAATAAAGACATTTTAACTTATTAAGATGGACTGTTTCACCTCTACCACATGTTCACACTGCATGTGAATTTGATGCATTTTAATTTATCATTCACCACAAAG
The DNA here is from genome assembly GCA_027495735.1 of Lutjanus campechanus. Taxonomy (NCBI): domain Eukaryota; kingdom Metazoa; phylum Chordata; class Actinopteri; order Lutjaniformes; family Lutjanidae; genus Lutjanus; species Lutjanus campechanus. The sequence goes on along the minus strand of JAJHUR010112079.1, from coordinate 45,708 downwards.
TATTACTGAAATACTTGACATCGACATGACAGGAAACCTACAATGCAACCACAAGTCATATCTGAACATTTTCCATCTCTGTATGTATCTTCATATTCCTCAATCTCATATTGCATCTCCTTTTTCTTTTTTTTTAATTTTTGTGAATTATTCTGAGGATGAAGTGTTACTCATCCAGACAATTTATGCATTGGAAACTGGAATAATTTCACACAATATGCTTGAGCTTTCACAGGTGTTTTATTTGATCAGGGATGCAATGTCTCAGTAACAATAAAAAAAACTATTGGCATTTTGGTTTTATTGCTTTTTGTCTCCCTCCATCTTTTCTTGATTAAAGCAGGCGAATGGTGACGAGCATCCTTGTCTCCATGGCATCCTTTTTTTTCAAGGAATCTAACATTTTCCCTTTAATTTGCTTTGGATTTCTGCTGTTGAACCCATATGTGACGTGACCATTACCGCACCACTACTGGGGGATTTAAAAAACCTCCTGACACCAAAATAATATTGCCACATGCCTGTCCCTCTGTCTTTCAAGTGGATTTCCTTAAAGGAACAGTCTTTATGTTGGACAGTGCAATAATAACACAGTTATCATTATCTACTTCTGAAACAAAACTCAGATGTTGTCTACGGTCTAAGGACGTAACAATATATTAACTATTTTTTCCTAAAATTTGATTTACAAGAAAAGCAATATATGACCTTACTTATGGTATTGTGATATGTCACAATATATTGCATAGCAAACCCTGTATCATGATATGTACTGCAACGCCAGATTTTTGCCAATGCACAGCCCTAGTAAATAGCACACTGGACTCTGACAATAGCTACCTACAATACCTGTTTTTACATGGTTAATTATTTTATTTTTATTTTGTTTCTGTTTGGCAATTGTGCATACATTTACATTCAAGCATTCATTGCCAAAGATGCACCGATTCCAATTTTCTTGGCCGATTCTAGTTTCCGATTTTTTTTTAAGGGTCTGACCTGCCGATTCCGATTTTGGCCGATTCCGATTTTCAGTCTTTCCAAGAAATAGAATTGACAGCATTCACAAAACATTTTTGCAACTTTTTTTGTAAAACTAAATTGGATGTTCGTAATAAAACACTGACTATTAAATAACTTATATTTTTTCTCCAAAAGTGCTCCAGATTACAGCCAGGCCTTATTATGAGATTAAATTAACATTATGTACTAGAAGACACGCTATCTCGCAAGATTTCGCGGGACACGATTTCACATGATCTTGTGTAGAAGCCGCTGTAAACAAACTGGAGACTGACGCGGTGCAACAGTTTGCTGTAGTAAAACTTTACAGTGAGAAAAACAGAAGAAGAACTTAAACAAGTCTGGATGAGAAAATATTTGAGGAGACGCATCAACACAGGTTGTTTATTCTTCAGCCAGAACAGGAGGTGAGATTTTAACTGTCAGTCTGTGAACTGCAGTCTGCTGCTGGCTAACATTAGCATGAAGAGCTACAAAGTTTACTGCTGTTTGGCGACACCGTCAGCTGTTCTGTCTCGTTGTAGACTAGGGCTGGGTATTGTTAAGAACCTCACGATTCGATTCGATTTCGATTCTTTAGGTTTCGATTCGATTCGATATTGATTTAAAATCTTCAATATCGATTCAGTAAGAAGTAGAAATACACAAATAATTAAGAGTACCTGTTGGCAATTTTTTAATATTTATTTTCATGCCCACAACACTCGCGAGACTTCGTATATATATCCTAATGGCCGCACATGCCGTAGTCTCGCGAGATCGACGCCATGTTTACATCCTAAGCTACGTGCAACAGCTGATATTTCTGCTAAAAACATGGCGAAAATGGCGTCTTTTGCGGTTAATTTTTAATGTCGCGGCTTGCGGACACTTGGATTACACCACACAAGCAGGATGGAGACGTTTTGTATGCTATTTTTTAACGTTTTATCCCTGGTCTCCATTCACTGCCATTGTACTGGATGAGGCTGCTACTCTGCTTCTCCTAAAACTCCAGGATTGTTTTGTGAACTGAAGATCTTCACTTATCATCACATCGGCATAGTGGTGAGTACATATAAAATGGCTTATTCTCGCATAGTCGAGTATCACTTTAAAGACTTGCTTGCCTTCGTCGCCATATTGTTGTTGTTTGGTCGCGTGCAGCCTCCGTCCTTAAAACGCGAATCACACGAAGATGTTGCGCACAGCGCCCCCAATGCCCAGGAGGTGAATCGATTCAGAGGGTTTGCTTAATCGATATTGAATTAGGGGGCGGATAATTACGATGCATCGATTTTTCGATATTTTTACCCACCCCTATTGTAGACAGTCTGTTTTCTCTTTATCCTGTTCTTGGAGTCTGTTGCTAACACTGACTTCATGCGAGCATGTGTCTGAGTGTGTGCTGCTGTGATCAGCACTGTGGTGGGTGTGACATTACGGCCAGCGTGTGCTGCGCGCATGACGCGACCATCGTGCAGAGTATGTGTGCGAATATGACCGGCACAGAATCGAATATGTGGCGCTGACCGGCCGGTCACCGGTCAGGGCAGGTCATGCTGAAAACCAGCCGGTTCCGGTCGCTGGCCGGTCAATCGGTGCATCCCTAATTTTCTTGTACAAAGACACCTCTTTACCCAAATATGATATCAGAAAGAAGGATGGAGAAAAGAACTTTTGGCAACTGAATGACCATGACATAAAATAATTTTACATCCCGAGGTCTCTTCAGGGCTCATTCTGACGTGATTCTTCACCTTCTATTATTTTGTTGCAGAACTGCATCTATTCTAGTTGTGTGTGAGAGTGTAGGAGGAGGAGTGTACTTAAGGATTAAATTATGGTGTAGGTCCCCATTTGCAGCACACAGGGCCTAAAGATAGAACAATTCTGCCATGCTATAAGGGGAATCCTTTGGCTTTTCAGCCAGTGACTGTGCTTAGCATGAGTGTGTTTGTATATACCGCGCGCATGGGTGTTCATGTGTTTGTTTGGTTGACTGTTTCCTTCGCTGGGTCACTTCCTTTCAACCACAATGCCTCCAGATTCGCCCCATCAAAGAATCATCTGCAAACTGTGGAGCTTTGTAATCGGGAGAGGGCCACTGATGTGTCCCTGGGCTTTCTCCACTCAAACTGAATCATACAGGCGGGCGCACACAGACAACAGGGCTGCACGCCATGGCTTTTGGAAGGTCACTCTAAGAATAGCTTTCAATACATAAAAAAAGGGACCAGATCTAGTGGAGAGCGCATGCTGAAACGTGCATGCAAGCAAATGGACACATAAGAACATGCATTAATTCATGGACACAGGCTGAGACCAAAGCACTCTGAATCCTGTCAAACACACACAGATACGTACCATTGCCTGATGCATGTAGCGTACATTTGTACTCAGCTAAAAGCACAGCAAATTAACCACCTCATGTCCTCCTGAAACCATCCCATGATTCACTGCTGAGGAAAGTGAAGCTAGTTGCAAAACAAGAAAAAAAGACAGCAAATGGCATCAACCCTTTATGCTTGAAAGGAAAAGGCTTCTTGCCCATCTAAGTGACGCTCATTTATTCCACTAATGTGCGAGGGAGATGGCTGATGGCTGCAGACGGACCTCTGTGATAATATTTGAATGTTAATGTAAATGCACCACACTGGCTACATTATTGAGTGGCTTTGGACAAAAAGACTAATCATCTGATAAAACACATCAGTCATTTATCTTGGCTCTCCCTTGACACTACGTCTTGTTTTACCTCCTCTCTATCCATCAAACACTTGCATCTATGATGTATTAACACAATCAAAGCTGTTGTTCACTGCAAACTGGTGACCACTGATGTTTTATAAAAAACATAAATTTAGTTTTGTTAAGTTCTGCAAGGGTACAAAACACAGTGCAAACATTACTTTTCAATGTATAGGAAAAGCTAAAAAAAGCTTACCCATTTCTATTTTTCAGACGATTTGCTTGTAGAACCAGACTGATACTGGATTTTTGGGGCTACGGCCAGTACTTATATTAAGGAGTGGAAAAAATCCACTATCTATATTAAATCCAAATCCATGACATGAGGGTACTGAAACAGTAAACTTTAACTGGTATTTTTAATAATTCAATGTAACTATGTTTTAAAAAAGAATTAAGAAAAATTAACAAAAACTACAAATAATAATAAGGATGTAACATTGGATGTATATGGAATATAGTAATATTGCAATAAATAAATAAAATAAAACCCAATACTGTACAGGACTGTGACAATATCTCTCATGATATTACACAGTTAATTATTTTATTTTATTTTATTATTTATATTCCACTTTGGGCAGCTGAATTGTTTTTGTTTTTAAACTGTACATACATAATTCATTATTATGCTTAAGTCATGGCTGGCTACTTTTATCTTTCTTTGTTACAGAAGGAAAGCAAAAGCACTTTAAAGTGATACTCCACTTTACATGATAACCCACTCAGTATGTACTCACCACTATGCCGATGTGATGATGGGTGAAGGTCTTCAGTTCACAAAACAATCCTGGAGTTTTAGGAGAAACAGGGTAGCAGCCTCATCCAGTACAATGGCAGTGAACGGTGACCACGGATAAAACGTTAAAAAAAGCACACAAAACAAACACAAAATGTCTCCATCCTGCTTGTGTGGTGTAATCCAAGTGTCAGCGAGCCGCGACATTAAAAATTAACTGCAAAAGACGCCATCTACACCATGTTTTTAGCAGAAATGTCAACTGTAGCATGTAGCCGGTAGGATGTAAACATGGCGCCGATCTCGTGAGACTTCATATATCTCTTAATGGATGCACGCACGGAAGTCTCGCGAGATCGACGCCGTGTTTACATCCTACCGGCTACATGCTACAAATAACATTTCTGCTAAAAACAAATGGTGTAAATGGCGTCTTTTGCGGTTAATTTTTAATGTCGCGGCTCATGGACACTTGGATTACACCACACAAGCAGGATGGAGACATTTTGTGTTTGTTTTGTGTGCTATTTTTAACGTTTTATCCGTGGCCACCATTCACTGCCATTGTACTGGATGAGGCTGCTACCCTGTTTCTCCTAAAACTCCAGGATTGTTTTGTGAACTGAAGACCTTCACCCATCATCACATCGGCATAGTGGTGAGTACATACTGAATGGGTTATCATGTAAAGTGGAGTATCACTTTAAGTTAAAAGGAAAAAAAATGTATTGTAATTTGTGAATTGTACCTTAATATTGAGATAAATGTTATATCATGGACTTTTTTTTATCATGATACAATAAAAAAACCCTTGCATTATGTTCTGTAATAAAATAAATATAAAAATCTGAGAACATATAACATGATACTGATATAAAGTGATATAGCTGTGGTAGGCCAATATTGGGCCGATAATATTGGCTGATAGATATCTGTCTGGCTAACTTCCAATAGTCCAATAGGACTACAAGTTTATACACATAAACACTGCTTATATGGTTACTGGGACAGTCCCCAAGCCCCAAAATATAGCCTCAGATGCAATAAATCCACAAATATTTTGCTCATAGACTCGCATAGTTTCACACTTCTGTAAACTTGCACCATGGATCCTGTTCTGAAACCTATCTGTAATTTCCAATAAAATACCATGACTCCATCCATTTCCATTCTATTCTCTTCACCCTTCTCTATCATTTGCCCGCTCCTCCTCCGTCCCCCGCCTCGCTCTCATTCTTTCCTCTCTGTCCTCGTCTGCACTATGATGCTCATCTCTGAACTCCAGCCTGGCAGATGGGTGAGAACACAGCTTCCAGCATCAAGCTTAACCCAGCCATTGAGGGGTTAACTTTGAGGTTAGCTTAACTGCAACATTAGCTGTGTACCTAGTGCCTTCGCTGTCCTACATTCACCTGCTCTGTATCTCTTTTAGCTTCTCTATTCTGTCCACTGGTGTCCTTTCAAGGGTCCTTGCTCGTCATAGGCAGCAGTAAATACTCTTTTTTTTTAATCTAGCCCTGAGATAGTGTGTGTGCATGCAAATGTGTGTATGTGTGTGTGTGTGTGTGTGCGTGTGTCTGTGTTTGTAAATGCAGGTATAGGCTTCCAGGCAGTACAAGCGGCCCTGATGTGAAGTGACATGTTAAGAGACCAAGCCTTTGGACACTGGCTGAGGGAGGGAAGAGAAACCAAATAAAAACAGACGCAGCCTTTATAAAAAGCTACAACACAACTGTATCCGAGCAGCAGATGGCATGTCACCGCCCCTGCCCACTTTAATTACAATATCACTCAATTGTTCTTTAATCATGCATCATTTTTTCATCATTCTGTTTTTTATTTTAAAAAGAAGCACTCAGAGAATATGAGCAGAGATGATGTGGGAGAGTTGCACTGTGACAAGTTGAGCCTGGAAGAGTTTGGCTTGTCTCATAGAATGAGAGCGATTCTCTTCTTCTGACTATTTGCTACAGTCATCATCGTCTGGATCAGGCCAATTCACCTGTCTGCCTGTCTGCTTCGCTTACCATTACACATCTTTCTGTTGCCTCACCTGACCCATTACAGCTCAGTTTAACTGATGGTGAAGCAGCAAAGAGCTTGAACTCCAATGCTGTAAAAAAGTTTTTTGCTGTTTTTTTTTTTGTTTTTTTTTTAATGAAACACTAACTTTAACAATAACCTTCCATGCAGGACAAAGACACAGAACCCTTTAGCTGGCAGCAGTTCAGTGTCTTGCTCATGGACAACACAGTGTGGTAAACACCAGCAGATACTGAAATGAGAGCTTGAGCCCCGGGCCGTCTGGCTGAAGGACAGTCACTACTGTGTAGTCTACAGGCCCCCTGCTACCAACACTCTGGGTCAGCATTTCCCAAACTTAGGGTCGCAACCCAAAATTGGGCACAGACCCATTTTTATTGAGCTTTTGAATTTGCAGAGTACAGGCTCATTTATACTAAACGTTACACACACATACAGACACTGAGAAGTGCCACTGGAAGTCGAGGGAAGGTAAGTGTAGCAGTGTGGCCAATATTTCAAGTGAGACACAACCACAGAACTTGATGAAGGAGTTTGAGAGGGGGGTGAGGGGGAGTGCTATTCCACTGGTTAGATAAATGAGTCCAGTCTACCTATCTTACAGGTTTGTGTAAGTTATAATCTATGGCCCCAACCATGGCTCTGAAATATCAGTAACTTACTGTATCAGTGCTGTGTATTGATAAATCCATTGTGCTGTCTGTGGTGCTGAGGTAGCAGACAGCTTTGTAATTACGCCTTTTTCGCTCAATCCTGCAGTTCTGTCCGTTTTGTCTTGGATGCTAGTCGCAAGTAAACAAAATAAACCAGTTATGGTGTTCTTATTGGGCCATCCCCCCTGTTAAAAAATAACAAGTCGCCAACTGGCCTAAAGTATTGGAAATTACGTTTGTCAACAAATATTTAAAGGAAAGAATTCTCTATCCATGTTGCAACATATTTATTAGCTGCACAGACCACCGCTGTCTATAACCTCCTCCAGCATCACCATGTTTTGTTCTTCTTTTTCAGAATAACTTTTGACATGAGCGGTGCCTTCTGGTGGATGTACTGCCTAACATCCAAGCTAACATAAAGGACACATAGAAGTACGTAGGCAGTGATGGTTACATCACTTGAAATATTTTCATACATAAATGGGGCATACATGAGGCCTTTCAGGGCCTGTATTTACCACAACAGTGTATAACAGCCCTTTATTTAAAGTATTTTAATGATTGTTATTGGTCATATTGTGGCAAGCAGCACAAAATTGAGACACACAAAGCAGCTCTCAGCAACATCAACCCTTTAATGACATTCAACACAGAGACAAGACCTCTAAAACACAGTGGCAAAATACAGCTGGGGTCAAGAAATGTAATAGCCACCTCGCTAATGATTAAAACTACAAACCAACCCCAAAAATGGCAATTACCAAACAACTGTGTACATTACAAACACCAACAAAAAGTAACATTTGCATTTTGGAAGATAAAACAGCTAAATAAACAAACTATTTATGTCCACTAGGCCCTAGGCGTGATGAGAAATGTGAGGCATCACTAATATTTTGGTACAAAGTCTCATTTTGATCCACTCCCCTGTAAAAATTTTTTGCATCATGCTGTTAATACAACTAAACACTTTCTGCTTTCAAATTAAAAGCCTTCTAGCATTTTATAGTGGACAGTGTAAACATTATAGTAACCTTTTTTGCTGTGATGTATTTTTATTATGATATTAATACATTTTAAGAACCCGACTGGTTGGTTGGCTGGTAATATCAGCCAGATATTGGTCTATCACAGCTAATATTGGTATGTTGTCCAATATGCGCTTATAAGAAACTTTTTTTTTTTAATTGTTAGAACATAAGGCAGATTGTTTTTATTTGTGAGCTTTAATACACAGCATTCTGTGTGCATTTGATACTTTTTGTCATGTAAACATATTTTCTTCTATTTGTGTGGGTTTTAAAAAAAAATAATTATTAAAAAAAAAAATTTTTTTTAACAAAAATATCAGCCAATATATCGATTTAAAAAAAAGAAAATTTTACTCAGAGCAAGAGCAGAGCAATAAATTTTACTCATATCGGTGTCAGCACTGGCCCCAAATATCCAGTATCAATTTGGCCCTATTGTCTTTATCAGTAGTTTATAAATGTAATTGTTAAAGCAATTCATGATGTATTTTTGGGTTTGGGTCCCGGGGAGACACCACATTTCTCTTTTAGGAACCCCTCTTCTAGATCAACGTGCAAAATAACAAAATAATTATCAGTGTTTGTGCTTCCTATAAAAACAAAAAATAAGGGGAAAAAAAACCAAATATGCAGTCATAACTGCTTCACATAACCTGATTAAAATGAGGAAACTAAGTTACTGTATCACTGTGCTATGTATGATAAATTATAGCAATTAATAAAATAACGGTTTATCATATTTATATGCATTTGAACAAATATTCCATTTTACATATTGACCATTTGATAGGAGTATAAGAGGATAAAATCACTAATTAAATCTAAAAGGCAAATGACATTTTTTTATAGAATTTATTAGAATTTTATTTTCACTGAATTTAAAGCAGAAAAATTAAATGCAAATGAGTCAGTAAGTAGTTTGAAAGCGACCTGAATTCTACTGTCAAAAAGTGTATTTATCATCTTAAAGATCAAAAAAAGTAAAACATCTAAATCACTAGTACAACTGTTTATTATTAGTCTACTGTATGTCTACACCTAAAATGCCCTAACAGAGCTGATAATGATGCAAATGATGCAGCATATTAAGGAAATTTCTACATTTCCAGCACACCTTTCAGCAGCACTACCCGCTGCATGGTGAGTACTTGAGATGACGAGGTAATTATAAGGCCCTAACTGACTGCTTTTCGAGACAGATGTTGTGTTCATGAATCTTGAAGCAGGTCAGATACCCAAACTGACTGCAAAATGAGACAAGAGGTCTCTCAGCCACAGACAAGGTTCTCTGCTCTGACAAGAGAGCAGATGGCTGTTTGTGGAAATAACAAACCAGATCAGAGAGAGGGAGCGAGTCAGAGGACGCTGCAAAATTCTCCACTACAGCTCATCCTCCTACGCAGATTGCCTTTTCATGTTGTCACTTGAAAAAATGTTTTGATTAAAACAGAAAATTTACATGCATGTTTTGTTTTTTTTTTAAATCAACTTGCGCCACAGCAGTTGGAGCATTTGGTCTCGCACATGTACCGTACACACCAAAACACTCTCTGCCTCCTTGTGTGTGTACGGGTGTGTGTGAGCATTGCGTTGGAGTGACACTCTGTTGAACTGTGGCAAATTACAGAACGACTGGGTGAATTCAGTTACTCCCATGGCTACGTTGTGTATGAGAGCATACAAGCGCATTTCTGTATATTTCTGACAGTGCTTGGTTTGTTGGCTGCCACTGAAAAGAAAGCACGAATCTGATTCCGTGTGTCTGACCATACCATATTAGGACAACACATTATTTTTTAATGTATATGTCTACATCAAAATTGTATCGTGATCAAACATTTCTTTGTTTTCTGTAAAAGCTGATGACTCACGGTGCTTTGTCACAGTTTTGTTTGTCACCATTATAGAGCACTGGGTTACCTAACAGCGATAGCAGCTATCACACCCTCAGCAAACACTCCAAACACAACTTAATTGTTCATCACAGAGGAGCATTGTTCATGAGTTCTTCCGCTTCCAACTGTCAGTGTATCCACATTTAACGAAAGCTAAACTATTCAAGCGGTAAAACTACACCTGCATCACCAAATGACTCATACTCATTTCTAAAAAACAAGTTTTAAAAAGCACTGCAAACTGTATACTGTGATTCTTTCACTTTATACTTGTCTATTTAAAGGAAAACTCTGTTATATACTTTACTGTCGTAGAGCATAAAATGATCATGATATGTAAATTAAGGAAACGCGTTCAGTTGAAATACTAACGTACTTCTTTGAAAGTATGAGTCGGGCTTAGCAACATGGTCAACGACATCTATTCACTTAGGTCAAAGTTTTTGCTCCTTCCTATTCAGAGTTACTCTGAGAAGTTTCCTAAATCACTCCTGAGCTAGGACTAGTTTTTATGCTAAGTTAAGAGCTCTCTGAGAGGACTCTCAGAATGTTTGTGAATATGCCCCCTGCAGTTTTCCTGCAGCCTGCCTGAACTTCCTCGAGTCTGGGGAGAGAGGAACGGGGGGGAAACAGCTCACTTCAACCACAGATCATACAACTATATTAAAAGGGATTTCAACCTATTTAATATACCGTCTATGGCTCCAACTCACTTTTTAGACTGCTGTACTCATTTATGGCACCACAACTGTTACAAATGTCTCTAAGCTGAACATCCATGCTGTAAAACTACACCTGCATCAACAACAATACTCGCATTATTAAAAAACAAATAAGACCTTTTAAAAAAACATTTAAAACTGTATACGGCACTACCTCTGTGATGCTGTATGTGCTTCTCACAAGACAACTTGGGCTTTTATTGTGAAACTGAAGCACCGAGCTGCAAATGATAGCAAGAATAATGACCCTGCTGCCACACGTCTGCTCTGATACAATAACTTTACTTTCTGTCGCCTTCCAGCCAACAGTATATTCCAAACAGATGGAGTACAGCCAAAAGACATCCATTCCCCATGATCAATACTCACTTAACAGATAGAATAGGATGAATTGAATATTTCATAAAAAGGAGATTGAGTTTAAGCTAAAAAATAAATGCTTGCCACCGTTACATAAATATATGACAGCTGTTGAAGCAAATAAATGCTGAAGTGGCTGTATTTCTCTCTAAGTACTTTAACAGTAGGATTTATGAGGGGCTCTTTGACTTGTACATATATAATAGACCTTTATTTTAAAAGTCTAGTGAGTTCCTCTGGATAATGCAGCTGATCTAATGAGAACGAACTCTCCTCTGGCCAAAGTTAATATTTGCGGCAGGCTGTCTTTCAGTCACACCACAGACAAGCGTAAAGAATACAAACACTTCCTTGCAGAACATTACATACATTACTTACTGACATCTTATGAATATAAACATAAACAAACACAAGCATATGTATGCAAACACAGTTTTGGCCCATCTTTAAAACATCAACACTGTCCAGGGAAAGCAGCTGTTTGTGCCTCAAGCACAAATTCATATTCCTGCATTATCTGAATGGAATCCAGCCAGAGCATCATAAATATACTGCATGAATGATGCACATTCAATTCTCTGTGTTATTTAATAGACACCTCAGTCTTTAAAAATCATCCAACCTTGCTGGAGCATGCCATGAAGGGCGGTTCACTAAGGTACAATAGCAGGGAAATAGGAAAGAAACAGTCAATATTTTAAAGTTTTACTGGCAAACAGCAGTTCTACTTTGCAAATAAAGGCTTTTAAAATGTATTACAACATTTCCCATTGTGCATTATGTTCTTGACAATGATTTATCTTAGGGGTATCACAATTAATTATAAATCAAAAATCGTTTAAAATGAGCTTTCAATTTCAATAACTGAAATTTCAGAATCAGCAAACCCAGCCTATATGCAGCACCCAGTGCATAAAAAAGGAAAAAAACAACAACACTTGACTTCACTACATTGCACTTAATACCATATAGACTGCCTTTTAAAGAAGAATTTGAAAGTGTAGATGACAGTTATCAGGGCATAAAGCCAATGATCGTTGAACTTAACAAATCAAGACTCAAAGAATTGTATTTGCAATCACAATTGGAATCATAAGGTACAGTATAAGGCTCCACAATTATTAGAAATATCATCGGAATCGCAATAAAAATTACATAAAAATTCCAGAAGCTGCTTTTTTTTTTGGATAAAGGAAAAATGTATTACAAAACAGCATCATAATGAAGTACTGTAGAGCTGCAGAGATGCCCTGACCTACAGGTCTTGTTCTCCAGATGTAAGAGAACATGCCTCTTTGGTACATACCCCAACAAATATTACATATTTTTTTCCCAATGAAAATTCTCATGCAAAAATGTAATTGTAATACCTGTCAAAATAATCACAATATGATTTTTTTTTTTTTTTTTTTTTTACCATATTGTGCAGTCCCCGACTGTATCATTGAAGGACACACAGAAGAGTCTTATACAAAAAGAATTGTGTCAGTGATGTGTGTGGGGAAAGATATTCAGGGCAAGCCACAAAATAACTTTTATGTGCCTGTTGTATCATGAGTGAATGAACGGGACGCCATCTTGGAACACTGTTACCAACTTTTAACAATGCATCCCCAGCTCCTCCAAATGTGCCATCCCACTCTGTCAGCAAAAATGGTTTTCTACTGAAGATCTGTCTATCTGTCCCACAGGGGAAGTGATATATCCCGGAGATAGCCCTTATAGATTTGACTTGAGGCAGTGGAACTGAAACTGGATAAGAAACATTACAGGTCATGTCCCTGTTTCTCTAAAAGTTCATGCTGCAGCCCCGAGCAACAGATACACATCAGATCAGTCTACAGATCAGACTTGGAAGATGAACTGCGGTTTTGAGAGAGTCAGATAGAGACATTTACTTTATTTTATAATATGTGTAGAGTCACTGACATGCATGATTCAGCCTGATAATAATAATAATAATGCTCCTTATATTTTCACATATGAAACTCCACCATATCATCACATTAGGGTAATGCTGCCTACCCTACATGCTCCAGCCTCCATCAGATTAAATGCATCACGCCCAACATGAATTCTGTGTCGTGCAGCACCCATGGAATTGCTAATATGCTGCAGCCAACACATGTTCAAGAAATTACTTCTGACACACACGCAACCCTCCGATGACACAGGCAGGAATCCACTGGCAGAGAACATATGTATTTAGTCAGCTTTTACTGAATAAAATAGAAAGAAGAGGCTTGTTGGAAAAAAAAGAATAGATTGTTTTGTTACCTGAGACAGTCCTGACAATCTCGGAGGTGTTCCTCAGGCCCACAAAGGAGAACTGGTAGAGCCTCCAGGAGCGAATGTCTCCAACCTCAACTGAGCTCCTCTTCCACTTGTACACAATCTCCTCTCTGGGGTAGCCATCTGGACAGGGGAAAAAAACAGAGTTAAATGGAAAGGAGAGGAGCTTGATGCAAAAATGGCAATAACATTCATCCCTTTCAGGAAATATCTTAAGGCCTGACTCCTTCAATAAGCTCTCTGTTATATAAAGCAATGTGTTGGAACATCATTCAATATAATACAAAACCATAGAGCGCTGTCTTATTTCAGAGTAATCCATACCCACTAAGTCAGCTAGCTTACAAATAAACTGTTTCATGAAGTAACCATTATATAACAGACTCCTGCACAACATGTTGACAAGATATCCAGTCCATCTGCGGGGAGAAGACTTCTTTTTCTGAAGCACTGAGCTGACTTAAAAGCAACATTAGGTGATTGATCAATGGCTGGCTATGAGTTGGATTTCAGTAATTTTATTACCTCAAGAGGCTGCTCTCAGGTCGTGAGAATCACAATAACAATTTAACTTGTCTGGTACTGATTCATTTTGACAAGTAGATGCATTTTCATAATCAAATTATACTTGACAGTATTGGATTTTGTCTGGTATCCGAATCTGGAAAAACAAAGGGCGTAGTTGAGCTTTTAGAGGGATAGTTCAGGTTATTTGATGAGGGGTTGTATGAGGTATTTATATCTAATCAGTGCATGTCCCCAGTTAGGATAAGCAGACAGGAGTACCAGCACGGAAGCAGAGCAATAAACTGCTGTTGACAGGGTTTGCAACAAAAGGTATTTCAGCCACATAAAACAGTCTACCTAATAAAAAAAACAGAAAGAGGAAAAAAAAAAAACAGTTTATGTGTATGCTATATTTAGAATGTTTTAACTGCATCAGACAGCCTTTTTCTGATGGGAAACCACCATTATATAAGCTAAATATCACTCTCCCCAAACCAACCAAATTCCACACGTGAAATCAGTAATTTTACCTCACAGAACACGAGCGTTGCTCATCTACTGTTGGCTTGATCTGTTAATTTGTTTGTGATACTGTACAACTTCGGTGAATCCAAACTATCTTTTTAAAACACCAACGTCACACAATAACACAACAACATAACACAAACAAATGGACATATTGTGGCAGGGGGGCAGAGTTTGGTTTGTATGATATGTGGCTTATCAAACAGCAGTCTCATGGCAAAGTAAAGCAGTTTTAAATGGCCAAAGTATATTTTGTTGCTGAGCCTGTCTACAGCAGTTCATTGCTTAGCGTCCATGATGGTGCCCCTCTCTTGCCCTGCTTCTCCAAACTGGGGCCATGCCGACCGCCATCTACATAATAATACATTGACTATTGGTAAGTACCTCATACAACCCCACTTCAAATAATCCAAAAGATCTCTTTAAACTAATAGCAAGTTCAATTTTAGAATTGGGTTAAATCCTGTGACTGGATGTGTTCAGGTGCTGAAGTCTGAATGTAATCATCTGCAGCCAACTTTCTTTCGATTTCAGTCTAGTGCCGTCTTCAGTCTAGTGATGAGCTGTGTGCAGCCGACAAGGGAGTGGCTTGAATAATGCACATGAGGCTTCCTCAGTGCAAACTTTAAATGGCTTTATGACTAAAGTGCTCTCAGACATTCAGTAATGCTGAACCTCCAGAGGAACAGGGGATGGAAGGATCTTCCCATTTGCCACATTACAGCCAGCCAGGCAGACTGTCTGCTCGTTCGCTGGCAGTGCATCCAGGACAAATGATTGATTCAGTGTCCTGTTGGGAAGCTAGAATAACAATGCTCCTGGAGCTCAGGCCATGAATTCACTACGGAACTAGCTGTGTTGTTGTTGAAATTAAAATATTAAAATGAATATGCAATTCTGAACAAACAGAAATAATATATTGCATCATTCGCAACCTCACTACAGCATGATCTGATCCTGTCTGACCACAGTCAAAACCACAGCAGAGGAGGTTGTACTTGGAAAATCTACAATGCTTTGTGGCACGTGTTGAGAAAATATGCCGCGTGATAAATTGCTGCACGCGCGCGCACACACACACACACGCACACACACACACACACACTGCTCCGCCTGCTGCCTCAGAGATTGGGCTCATGTACTGTACATCAAGCGATTTTCAAAGTTCTGAAAACATCCATCGCTTTCATCAAATTTAAATGAATGCTGCTGCTCCATTTTTAGGCCTGCTACCCCCTGGTTTCGCTTTCTTGTTGCTCTGGAGCTATTTAGGAAGCATTCTCTCCAGAGAATATCCCATGGTGCATCTCTCTGTAGATCCATAGCAGTCTCATTAGCATAACTTACCCCCCATCCACTCCTCCCACGGGGGGACTGACTCATTTGGACTCGTGTCACTTTTTGAAATGTCTTTTCGAGCAGTATTGACAAAGTGCAGGAAAATCAATCAGTGCTTTGCCTCTGGTCGAGTTGGCAACGAGACATCTATTATTAAATCCCTTTGCTGAAATGCCAGAGCATACTGTGAATGAATGAATGAATGAATTGTTTGACAAATGGTTTTGTTCATATCTCTTACATTCTAACACATGTATGCATATTGTTCTATTACTAGGGCTGTACCGAATAATTTCAATTCTAAATCAACATTTGAATGTTTTTGTTTTTCTTTTTGCATGTCTGTTCATTCTGTTCAAACCTGCAGACTTCCAGGTAAAGATTACACTATTAATAGTAAAGTATTATAATATTTTTAGAATTTGATTCCAGTGGTGGCGGCGCAGGATTGTTTCCGACTTGTGTGATCCAAACATTTCCAATAATTCCAGAGTATTATAAAGTCCAAAAGTCAAATTTACTGAAAAGAAACTAGAGAGATCTAGCAGCAATCTAACAAATAAGAAAGATGATTTAATAATAAAGACCAACTCATTGATCTGATGAATCACTTTACTCAAATTTAGCACTGTTTGAGGATTGTTTTTTAGGACGGTGACGTTCTAAAATATGACGGCACACATTCAAAGCTTCATTTGAAAACCTCAAAAGAAGCTTCAAATGTAAAAAAATGACCTTCAGTACAGTCCTATGTATTGAGCTCTTTAAAGACTAAAATAGAATTCTAGCTAGCAAAGAGAGCAACTGTACATTCTGTACATGCTTTCATACTTAAGTGCAATCAGAATTCAGTCGACTGCCGCTTAAATCCTCCTTGATTTGGCCTGTTGCATCACTATTCCTTAAATGATGTCTTTGTTAGGCTCATATGTTGCTTGTTTATAGCCATAATGTGTGTATGTGTGTGTGAGTGTGTATCTGTGTTTGAGATGAAACAGAGGAAGAGAGGGCGGCGGGGTAAGACAGTAGGGTATCAGCATATGGCCAAACTTACAGCTTGAAAACTCCAGGGGACATGAGTGCTCATCCATTGGGAAGTTGTTCAGTTTAAGCTGGCACTCAGCATCGATGGTCAACCTGCAGAGACACAATATTTGGTTCCACTGACTCAGTTACTATAGTAAAAAATATACAGTATAATGTATATGTTTAATTATAGGTTTTAAATTGCACGCCAGTCACAGTAGAATAGTTTACATTAAGGAGTGTTGTGAAAGTCAGAATTAAAGCCCTAACCTTATCTGCATTAACACAAGGAATTATTAATTAGAATTTCACTAAACTAAATTGATGTTTTTCACAGCAACACACACGTCTCTCCTTTTCACACTTGAGAGAGTTTGAAGGCAAAGTCATTAAACTTCTTCTTAATGAGAGAATGACCTTAAACGACTTTGCCCATCCATGCACTCGCTATTGTCATGTATCATTGTCCTCCCAATCACAGCGGTCATCCTAATTAACCAGTGGTTAAATTCTGAGTTCCTTAACAAATTAATGAAGTGGAGGGGTAGTGTTCTGCATAGCAGAACATCCATCATGGCTTGATTGAGTCCAGAAGAGTTCACTTTCTCTCTTATTGTCACTGATGATATATTGTGGTGTCACAGTAACATCTGATGTATTTATGATGGCTTGCAAAAAATGATAATAAGCATTTATTGTTTATTTAATACATTTTTCCACTATATCAGTCCTCTTGTTTTACACGTTGAACATATTTCTGGTTGCTTCAGAAAAATAGTTTTACACTCATAATCAGTATGTAGCTGTGTTACAATAAAAAAAAATTAAATAAATAAATAAATAATAATAATAATAATAATAATAATAATAATAATAATAATAATACTTTTGTCTATTAAAAGTCATTTAGAAATCTGCAGGGAAGTCTAGTCACAGTTGCAGCCGTGCCAGCAGTACAAGGAGTAAAAATCTAGGTGTATCTGTGTGAATCTATCGTCACAAAAACATAAAAAATCATCTCTGTTTGGAGTTATAATTATGTGAGAGGTCTCCATATGTTTAATCTTGGGGATAAGGCAAAGATTATGTTAATAGACAACTTTTTAGGTCACCCGATGCAAATCAACAAGAATGCACATTTTATTATTGGAGCACAGAGCAAAATAGTGGCAGGGCTTAAGAAGGGTCACTTGGGGGGGATAAAAAGTGAACATTGTCTCATTCTTCCAACCCATCAGAGCGGTAACTTCCTGATGATTATATTTGTCCAGTCTTAAGCTGAATTGGCCAAGAATGAGCCATTAGACTATAAAGCATTATTATTATTTGTATTATAATATTATTACTCTACAGTAAAAATATTCCCAAGCATTTCAGAAATATAAAGTAATGAAATTTACACTCCCTTTTAAGCTGGTACACTCAATGCAAGAGGGTCTGAAAGCATCAGTTTATGTAGTTCCAGTGTTCCCTTGTCACTAACAACTTCCTGCCTCATTCAGTAGGACAGGACAGGAGTTCCTGCATGCTAATTAATGTCAAATCTAAAATGCTGAAATTTAAAATTGCCTAGGGCCCGTTCAGGATAATCAGTACCATGAATCATTTATGCAGAGAGGCTGTAAATTGTTAGGTACTTCAAGTAAACGCATTGCTTGCTGCTTCTGGTGGACTGCAGAAAGAG
Organism: Lutjanus campechanus; assembly: GCA_027495735.1. Lineage (NCBI taxonomy): Eukaryota > Metazoa > Chordata > Actinopteri > Lutjaniformes > Lutjanidae > Lutjanus > Lutjanus campechanus. Next base: position 27,137 of record JAJHUR010112079.1, on the reverse strand, counting down.
CAGGAAGCACCTTTTTGGGAACAAACTGATAACAATACACATAGAAAATTAAATGTTGCACATATGTTATTAGTCCACCTTCAGTGCTTGAATTGTTGAGGCGAGACTAGTTACCATGTATTTTCATAGTTATCTATTGTTTTCTGCATTATTCAGGTGAGAGCAATAGAATTAATTGTTTATGTAAATAGATTCTTTTTTCCATTGAATCTGTAATTAAAAACATTTTCTTTTATCCTCTGGTTTAGACACACTGGCAGAAAAACAGGATGCTGAATGGCAGAGATTATAATGACAATTTAACTTTCAATGTGATAATATGGTGGTGGTGCTGACTGGTAAGTTGAATGATTCTCTCACAAGCCATCAAACTTTGGGCCTCAAATGAATGAGAAACACCCACCCCACCCTCTTTTACTAATATGCCTGACGTTTCACCTGAGCGTGTAGAGTATTCGACCATCATTCCAGATTCGAAGCATGCGATTGGGCGTGGTGATCCAGTGGGCGTCAGCCTTCTTGGAGTTGCGGAAAAAAGTGTCGGGGATCCAGATCTTCCCGACCATGTTGCTGTTGAGGCGCAGAACCTTCATTGTGCTGTTGAATTTTAACCTTCTGTCATACCAGGTCTGAGCAAAAAAGATGTCGATGGTGTATTCCTGAAGACAGATAAAACACAGTTTCACCAGAACTGTTATGTTTAACTTCAAAAGCTGAACATGCTTTATGTAACACACCAGATAAAAGTCTCTGTTTGTCAGGAAACCCTTGCAAACAGTATTGTTTGCAGCCAGCGCTGTCACCAATATGTAGCTTTTAACTCGGAGATGCAATGAGATCAAATCGAAATGTGGGCTGCAGAAGCACTCCTCTGTTTCTTCCGGCTGAGGGGAACTTTTCTATGCCAGTGGAAACTTGATGCTGGAACACATTTGCAGGCACATTTTCCTCAGACAAGAAGATGTCTATTCAGGCCAAGGAGTTCTTTTGTGCCTGCTAAAGAGCGCTGTTGAAAAAGACCATCTTGACGCCCTCAACCTGAAAATTAAATGTTCAACGGGGCAATTAATAATTCCCCTTGTTTGGCTCTAGTATTATCTAACCTCATAACCTGCCGCCTTGGCAGCACTTTTTCCTGAGCCTGACAAAACCTTCTGCCTCCTATTCAGTGCCTGTGAGAGCTGTGGTAGAACATACGTATGAGGGATAAGCACTAGAGGCATGGGCAGGGTTGAAGAGCTGAGAGCAAAGGTGAGATGTGAGAGGGAATGGAGCAGCAGTGAGTGAGAGGGAGGGAGCTATCAGTCTTTCTTATTTATTTTGCTATTTGGAACGGTTGAGCCCTGGGGTTCAAAGTGAAGTACAGCAGGAGAGAAAAAAAAATCTAGGGATTTGTGTGCAAGAGGGCACAGAGGCATTAACTTCCTGACAAAGCTTAGCCCAACAATAAAGCCTAAATCCATGCCAAAGAATCCTAAACGAGATTTGAAAAATAACATTTTCACCAGGCAACATTCCCATCCTTTCAGCATTTTTTTTTTCACCCACAAAGGACAGACAGTTCAAATCCAGTGATGAGAGGAAGATTGAATGCCTTGGGATCTTCATCTGGGCCCTGCTGAGCAAGATAGACTTGTATTTTTTTTTTCTTTAACCTATATATACTCTGAGATCTTTCACTGAATCACACTCGTTTCAATTTAAACTGCTGCACGCATTTTAAAACTAAGGCTGTGACAGTATGGATTTTTTCTTACCGTGATGACAACAACATATTCCCCACAATTCTGGTTTACTGCAACTGTCTTAATAATTACATTTTATTGGACTTTATTGGATTATACTGTCACAAGTGTAACTCATTTAAGGAATAGGGCAGAAGAGAGTGCAGTGTGCAAGTGAAGTTGCCAAACTGTCAGTAAATGTACAGTAAAGGTTATAATGTGCCAGTTAATAAGCGCTGCACCTTCTCAGCGCCAAGAAAAGTCTCGTCTGTTGCTTCCCAGCTGCTGGAAAAGTGAAGGGGGTTAGCCCTGAAGTAAGCTGAGCAGGAAAGGCTAACATTAAGCTAATTCTAAAGCTAGCATTGTACCTTTACCTGGACATCAGCTCCAGTAAGACCCCTTGTGGAAGCTTTCCAGCCTGAACTGCAGCACCTTTTTTTGGAGACTTTGTAAAATAATGATATATCAAACATTCTTCTGTAGTTATTGTTAGCATGTTGTTAGCCACCCACTTGCAAACCCAATATGCCTTGGATTGAGTCTGTCGACCAATCAGAGTCTATTATTTGACCTGTGTGTGACAGTACTAATCCACAGATGTACTAATAGATCCATGCGCTGATCTCGTCATGAGACTGACCCTTCAAAATAAAATTTGCTGTAATGAGCTCAACCCTGCAGTAAGCACCACATGACTGTGGTATTGTGTTAATGCAGTTATCGTCACAGCCCTACTAAGAACAGCTGGATTCTAGCAGCTACAAAGCATCACTTTTATGATTATTTTTCTTCTCCAAACCTTTGTTCGTCTGCCCGATCCCTTCTGCCTCCCTCATTTGAGCTGCAACTTTGCCATATTTCAAAAGCACAATTAAAAATTCATAATCGTGTTCATGCTTAGATGCTCTTCAGAACATCTACCAAACCTCAGTACATTTGTCATGTCATAGTGTGAACGCACTGGCCCATCCATGTTCATTACATATGAATGTGAAGCAATCAGTCAATGTTTCATGTCAGTAGAATACCTTCACCACACACACATGCACACTGCACACAGACTCCGTGATGTGAGCTCAAACACATTTTCTAACTGATCCCATCAATGCTTCTCTTCCAACTTCACTGTGACTGCAGTTATCGAGAGTGGGTGTTTTAGCCAAGACTAAGTGAAATGGAACGCCACCACCATGTAGAGCTGATTGTTCAGTACAATAGAAGTGGGCTCTCTGTGGGAACGTGCAACAGAAAACAATGACACTTAAAACAAAGCCGATTTAAGTTTTTTTCTAATGCTTCTTTGTCTTCAACAAAGATTTTCCCTCCCCACTATTAGATGACCTGTTCTGCCCTGTTTTGGCCATCACTGCAGCATGACAGCTATGTAGTCAAGGAATCATTTAATGGTCATTCTACAACACAAGGCTGGATATCAAAGTTTACATTACACATTACACACACAAACAACACAGAGCAAATTACTTTAATTAATTCCTATTCCTCAGATTTCAAATATAGAATTCATTGTGTATTGGAGCACAGATGAGTCTGTGAGCTAATATTTTATTTGCTCTGGCAGATACATCTGCCCCCCCCCCTCCTGACATCATTGGTCATATTTCATTTATTTATTTGAAAAGAGACAATGTACATTAAGGGACAATGGGCCTCATGCAAGAACCACTCACACAAACAGATTTGTTCTTAAGTGGTGTGTACGAGTGATTTAGGAGAACTTGTCGCATTCACCAGTTTTCTTGTACTTTGAATTTTCTTTCAGATACGAACACAATTTACAAGTGGTCCAGACCTGTCGTAGAGTCATGTGCAGTCAGTCTGCTGGTATAACTCAAGTTTTTCACTAGTGACTGTATATTTCATTAGTTTGAATACCTTTTTAGTTTCAAAAATAAATTACGCTTCATAATTATCCCGTCTGACTACATTTCAAATTATAATATAATTGTAAATTTACATATAAAGCCTGAGCCAATGATCTAGTATTACCTGCTGTCAGGTGTGCCGACTGTATATCTTCACATGCAGGTTTATAAAGTCTCTGTCCAGGCAATCATCCTAACTTTTTCTGTCCTCTTTCTCTGTGATGAAAACTTCCCCTTAACCCTCTCCTCTCGCTGCAGTCATTGATCGCCTCTTGCTATGGCGAGTCTTTTTTTCCCCTCTAAAGTCATTTTCATATCAAGACATGTCCTCTTTATTTCAGTGACAGTCCGACCCTCCAGTAACACGGCTTAACAGCACTCGCTTTTCCCGTTTCTTTGCTTTAGCAGGTCTTTTAATTCCACTGCTGACACTGTTAAAATGACAGATTTTCCTTTATGGATCTCTGAAAACAGGACGTCAAAGTCCAAACTCTTTAAGTTCTACTTTTTCGTCTTTGATGCGGTTGTCATGAATGAACATTTCCTGGCATATGGGGCAGGAAGCACAGCCATATATGACATTATTGGGGCAATAATTTTGCTTATATACAAGGCTCATGCATGTGCACTCAAATACACACAGGTGGATAATTTACACAGTTGTCTGAAGTTATGAGCGTTTGTTGAATCTGACGTGGCGTCTTCGTACGTGCCCTTCATAAGAAGAAACAGTAAGACAAATTTAAGATAAGAATACAAAAATGTTCTTGCATGAGGCCCAATGAACAGCCAGGCTCTTCCTACCTGAATCTGACAGCTAAAATTCAGCATTTCAAACACTTTAAACTCTAAAACACTTATTTTAATTGATAGGAATACACTGATGTGTTTTTGGAAGCTGATACTGTACAAATAACCAGTTCTCCCACTCATATTGGCTGAAACTGATGTGCATCGTTGTAAGAGTAACATAACAAACACTACATCAGCTTAGCTTGCCAAACATGCTTCTAACATCTTAAAATAATAAAGTGGTTACAAAAAATAACAGTTGTATTGTAATCAGTGATATGTGCACACACCAATACTGATATTTCAAAAATGGATAGTAATATATTGATATGTTCTTATATATTAAAAAGGCTTTTAATTGTGATTTTTTTTTATTAAAGAAATGTTTATAGAAATAAACATGTTTATAGAAATAAACAGCATTGCAATTGATGAACACAAATATATCTGGTGCAGCCAGAGCACAATTTGAACGTGTCACTCCAACTATGACAACAGACAAAAATGATCAAAAACCTAAAAAAACCCTTGTCTGCAAACCAGATCCAAGGATAATCACAAATTGGTATATTTATCTGAACAAACCTCAAAGAGTTTGAACAGGTGACACCTCAGATTGTAGCTGATGCAATTCTTGGCAACTACAAAGCGAGAACATCTTGGAATTTGCCAACACACGCAGCCATTTGCAAATATGCTGCTTGAGGTCTGGACTGTGTTTCTAGCAACACAACTGGCTGATTGTTGATCAGTATTTCTAATTCAAAATAAGAGTGCAGTGCAGTCAGTTGCATGAAATGGACCACATTTATCCACTTTAGTGCAAAGGCCAGTGCAGCAGTTAAGTAGCTGATTGACACCTGCATTGTGTTGCTACACTACAAGGGCAGTGGGGCAGCATAGTGATTAGCTGGACTAACCAATCCTCCATGACAGCAAGCATGTGCCCTGCTGAAGGGTGCTTGAGCAAGACCCTGAACCCCTGCCAGCTCCAGAGAGGAGAGCTACTCTCCGGATCATTATACGCTTACCTCCCTGAGGACGGAGGCAGGCCAAATGAAAATTTGGGAATAAATATTCTCATTTAGTTATACATGCAGTTTCAGACTAATAATTAATAACAATGATGACACACTGACGCTATACTCACCATATTGATGGCATTTACTGGGCCGATGCTGTTGACAAACATGTCTGTGTGGATCACTGTCGGTTTGACTGCAATGAAGCACAGGAAAATCCATTTTAGAGATGAGCATCATATCATCCACAACAAGTTTCAGTTAGTCGTTCATCAAATCATCATCATAAACAAAAATAATCTTGTTGAGAATGTATAAATACAAAACTACTCTGCATTACTTTGCAAGAAGGCTTCTAACTAGGGTCTAACAGATACTGACTGCATTTTTGGGGCAGATACTAATACCAATATCACTGACCGATATTCTTTATACTGAATATAGGTTATATACATAAGCGCATTTTTTGCAACAATCCCTCAAAAGTGGTTAACACTTGTGACAAAGATATATAACAATAAACAATAATATACCATAATAATAATACGCTATTGTCCAAAATTATATCAGGGCACTGAAAAAGTAAATGTTCAAATATGCCTAAAATGCTGCTCATAAAGCAAACAATTAAAAAGTATTTGCCGTATGTTCTATTTAAAAAAAAAAGATTTCATATAAGTGCATATCAGACAACATAAATGTGGATACCGTAGGAGTGATAATATCGGTAGGCCGATATATTGTTCAGGCTCTACTTCCAATACACACCTGATAGGCAGATGTGTAGGATGAAATCATGCAGAAGAAATTTTTAATTTATTATCATCACACTGTCCACAGTTCAGTAGAAATGCAATCATGGTCCTTCAGCAGGCATCAAATTCACAAAACCAAACAATAAGATCTTAAAATCAAGCCACAGGCTAAAACAAGCAATTGAAAAAGCACCCAAACACCATCAATATTTGTCAAGAATACGTCACTAAAATAAGACAAACAATATATCTTTGACAGAAAAAAAGACTGAAATGCAGACAGAAAAAAAATAGATGGGCAAAGCAAAGTAAGTGATTTTTATCACAACAGACCCTCTTTTTCAAACTGGAAATATGAAGTAAATGATATAATGTATCCACAATACTCAAAATATCAATATCCTGTTTCAAGTGAAAATATTTGTGTAAACTGTCTCGTGTTTTTCAACATAAGAGCCCGATAGCTCAATGCTCTACTAACGAAGACAAAAGTTAAAAAAAAAAAAAAAAAAAACTTGAGATAAATAATGTCTGTCTGATTTCAGGGATGTGTTTTAATCTATTATTGATGTTGTCAGACTTTTTTCATGGCAGCCATACTGATATCAAACTGTAGGGTAAACACAGGTGTTACCAATGATACTAATTAAGGTCCTGTTCCATTTAGTGAAGCAGAGGCTTTCCAGTGAGCCAACATGCACAATAGCAGCTCTCTGACTCTGTCTGACCTCAATGGGAAGGAATCTTAATTAGTATCATTGGTAACACCTGTGTTTACGCTGCTATTTCGTGTCAATATAGCTGTTGTGAAAACGGTTCTGGTGTCTCGTGTGTTTGTAGTTTGCCGTTTTGTTTTTTAACTTTTTGTTTTTGACTGAAAATGGCTTAAAAATTAAAATGAAAAGAAATAATACCTAAAATGTACTGTGTTTACAAGTCGACAAATCTTATCTTTTTGGCTTACAAAACTTACAGGGTGGCGCTTGTAATTCTTCATTCACTGTGAAAACTAAGGAGATTCACTTCACTCAATTCAAGCCTATAGTAATACACTTTGCTTTTATGTTACTGTATTACATTATCAGGATATTACCAGGTCTAAGATACATCAGATAGAGCTGATGAAACAGAAACCCTGGCTCCTTTGTCTGCACGGAGACTACGTCAGAGCCTACAGGACCAACTTCATCGTCAAACAGGCTTCCTGCCAACATCCAAGAACCGCACACTTTGTCTGTATTTACGGCCAAACTCCTGACCCATTTACCAGAATACCCTTGTGCCCTCTGCAACATGCCATCCATTCCTTTTCCTGTCCATCCATGCTTCAGGCCTGTGAGATCCTCTTGATAGCCAGTCAGTTACTCCGTTTTCTTACAGACCTGCTGGTGCCCCGGCGCTCCCACACAGACACTCTTTTAAGTTAGAAGATTCTCATAAATGTTTAGAATTGAAATGACTTGAGGAAAGGTTGCAATTCTTGGCCCAAGAAAGACCACCAGACAGATGTACAACATAAACTTGGAGTAGCAGTTACATTGGAAACTTTTAAAGCTGGGATAGGCAGTATATTTTTTGGGCATCATTGGGCAAAAGTTCCAGAGTTCCTCTTCTGATTGGCTCTGTTGTCAAGCTTTATAAAAATCTAGTCCATTAAGGGAGACTTTGGCCAATGACAGGTCAGTAAGATAGTTGACTGTTGTTCCTAGGAACACAAGTATTTCATGACCTGGGAATGAGACTCAACAATTAACCACCTTCAAGTAGGGTTGCAAATTTTGTGTTTTCCAAGTTGAAAACACTAACAATCAATTAATCGACTAATCATTAATAATTAATAAGATACTTCTTTCATCTAATTTTCTTCTCTCTTTTTTCTAATTTTAAGTTGAAGTTCAAGTTTCCTTAGTCAAAAAATGGCTCTGCCAGTCAAAACAAAGTCAAATGAGGAACAATAACCGCTATTCTATACCATCGATTATCATTTCATACATTTTTAATCTGTTAAGATCACTGTAAAAACTGAGCTGAGAAAACTCAAAATTTCAAGGCAACTTACTTCAGTAGATTTTTGCCTTTTGAGCCAAACTCATTTAAAAAAAATCCAGATTTCCAGATTATTTTAATATTTTTAAATGAAGCCATTTAATTTTCAGGCACCCAAATAATGACAAAAAAGGTTAACAGCTCAGTGAGTTTCTTAAACTCAAAGATTCAAGTTTATCTAAAGAAGAAAGGTGAATTTTCTCAACTAAAGATCATGGTTGACAAAACTTAGTATATTTAAAAAACACAAAGAGTTTGAGTTGGGCTCAGAACTCAAAAATCTATAGCAGAATGTTGCCTTGAAATTTTGAGTTGTCTCAACTTTTTACATTGACGTTTACAGTGATCAACTGTTTAATGATTTATCATTAACATCCCTAACTCCAAGCCACCAATCCAAAGTGTTTGTAAATTGACAACCTGGAAATAAGCCCCAACAATCAACTGTCTTTCTCCAGAAAGTGCTTTCACAATAAGCATGGGCACCTTCACCTGAACCTCCATGTTTACATGTGTACACCACCAGGCATTACACCTCTCGGGGTCTACTACCTACACCAGTTTAGTGTGATGGACAGACAGATGTCAGACAAAGTATGGCTGAGGAAACTGGACAGCTGGGTGTCAAATGGACGTCCATGCTCTCTCAGATCCTCTAAGTCAGCCCGGATCAGCTTCTACACTTTGCCATCTAACGCGTATGTTTATGGATGACTGGACGTTATGTCTGAGAGGAGGGACTCAACCGGCCTCAAGGCTTGATGTGGGAGCTACAGTGAGTGTGAGAGATAGGCAGAGGGAGTGTGCAGGTTTGCATCCATTTTTCATGTCACTCACAGGCAAACATGAGTGTGCATTGCAATCATGCCCTTCGACACACACTTTTTACATGCATGAACAAATGCCAGCATACACACACAAAGTGCTCCTCTTGGTTGCATCTTGCATAAAGTTCTCAACAATTAGAGGAGAAATCTGTAATATATTTATTGTAATAAATCACAAAATGACCGTGATATGTCATCAGAGAGTAAGCATCAAGCTGAAATGTTGGCTTCTTTGACAACAACACTACAGCTGCGGTGTTCTCCTGGTGGTGTAACGTGTTATTTTTTGTTAAAATGCTGAATGTTTGCCAATGAGTCAGTGTCTGTTTATGAATCCTAAGAAATCATCGATAATCTTAGAAAGAGTAGATATTTAAGATGCAACGTGTTAATCGAGTCTGTCAGACAGAAGTCAAACTCCAGAGTGTGTATTTTAAGAGCAGTGGGCTTTTGTTTTCAGGATAACAGGCTTAGTTTTACGTTGACAGACAACTGACAGTTATAAACAGCTGATCAACTTACAGTTTAGGACTTGCTGTCGCTTGTTATTGTCCAATTACAATGTTTCACTTGTCTTGTGCTCCTGCAGCCTGCCTGAGATTCCTCGAGTCTGGGGAAACAACTCGCTTCAACCATCGACTTTATATTAAAAGGATTTTTAATATTCTTTCTATGGCTCCATCTTGCTGCCGTGCAATTGTTACATATTGCTTTTATCCAGTCAGTGAGTGGCTATGAATACAAGTGCATTATTATTGCACTGGCGTAATTAGAATTTATGTATACTGAAAATGAGATGCTCAAAACATGTAACCTTGGACTGGATTATTAGTAAAATCACATATAAAGCTATGGGCATAGCATAAATAGAATTTTAATAAATAAAAACAAATTTGTGTTATTTTGTGCAGCCAACTGGAAACTGGACGTTTTTCATAAATGCACAAACAGATGCCAAGGAAACATTATTCCAAGATGCCAGTGAACATGAAGTGGCTGTGCTAAGATTTTTAACTTGGTGTCTGAGACAACAGAAAACATGCCAATACACCCACCACAGCACAGGCATCCTGGTTAAAAGGCTGATGGAATTAGCTCATAGACTCAGTAGACATCAAATGCATCACTGCACATTACCAAACATTTAGTCGTGTCATTTGAATTCATTAAACTCCGCGTACAATAACTTAATGCCCTTGCCGTTGCTCTCAATATTTGTGAATACTTGAAACAATCTATTTTCTAGAAGGCAATGACCTTGATCAATGCCACGGATGTATTATGAATTAAGGATTAAGAATTTCCTCTCCCCCTCTCTCTCTTGTTCAATGTCTCTGTCCTATTTGCTTCAGTTTTCATACGTACAGTAGACTCCAGGGGCATTAAAATTAAATGAGCATCACAATGGACTTCAAAGGGAAGCTGTGGCACAATCAGCGATGAATCTAAATCCACAGCATTTCAGCGCTATGAGGAGTGGAGGAGAAACTTTGCTCTGCTTTGGTATGGTTGGCTGGTTGATTGGTTGGTGGATCAGATGACAGTATAGCCAGCTAATTATAACCCCTCTGTAGCTGTGTAACTTGGCAGCAGCTGGAAGACCAACGCTGAGAGAGCGAGATCATAGTGTGTTTGAAGATGATGGTTAAGACGGTGGCAGCCAGCCGCCCAGCTATGCAAGCGGCTCTCTGGGTTGAAGCCGCACCTCAAAGCAGATCTGAGCTGCTCTCCAATTTATAGCACGAGCCCACTTCTGAAGTCTTAGGAATAAAGATGATGCCCTTCACGAAATGTGTCACATTATATGCTGCATTGTACATATTGTGCAATATATGGGAGAAGCCCTGAAAGTAGCTCAGCGTAACGGCTTTACGGTATATATCCGCCGCTTTCATCTTGTGCCATCATTTCAGTCAGTTCATTAGGCATGCTTTAAAGCTGTATTAGGTCAAGTCCCAGAAGTGGTACCCCAGGCTTGGTGTTTTTTTTCTCCCCCAACTAAAACAAATGGCCATGTTTGCCGTTCAGAAGCCAGTGAGGGAATGAGTCCTTTTTGTTGCACTAGAGATGCCAGGCTGAGCGCCTGCTAGTGAGGATGTGGAATCTGGGAGCAGACAGTAGGGATTAGAGGGGTCAGAGGGGAAAAAAAGATTCTACAGCGATTATTTTTTTGATGATTCCTGAATTGATTTTTGACTGCTGAATCTATTTTTTATGTATTTAAATAAGTAGCACTTATTTTGTTAGCTCAATGCTAACACACAATGGGAATTCCAATTGATGTGCTAGTGGAAATTAGCATTGTGATCACTGTAAAATTGATCCATTTTACTTAAAAAGCTTAACATAAAACGAGGTGTGTGCTCATACTTTCAGCCATATATTTTTTCTTATCTCTGCACACAAACTCATGTCTGCTAATTTCACTTTTGTAACTCAATCTATTACCCTTCAACACTCCACACTGACCAGCTACAGCAACCTCAAAGGGTCAAAACTCAATGTAATGTTAATTTAAAGACTCTTTGTACTGTGTGCTGTTTTCAGGGGCAGTATTTTCCTTTTGGCCCAGCATCTTATTCAATTTATTTATTGTCTTATGGCACTAGTTCATTTCAAGTATTTTATTTACTATTTTGATATGCAATATGGAAATGATGCTGCTGAAATGAAACTCAAAGACTGACAACATGATGTGCATTCTTTTCATAAATATGACTCAAAATTTATAGTCTTTACAAGTGGATAATTCATCTTTTTTTTCCATGGTAATATTGAAAAACAAGCAAAAACAAACAAAAATCACAATAAATCATATTATTGAATCACAATACTTAAGAATCATAATACATATAGAATTGGCACCCAAATATTGTGATCGTATCAAATCGGGAGATCAGATGACATAGATGACACACTTGAGTTATGCGGCTCTAAAAAGATGGACATTTCATTTCCTGTAAATTCTTCACAATAAAAGTCCTGTTATTTTGTCGTATAAAAGTAACTTAGAGTAACTTAATATGACACCTATACAGCTGAAAGTGAACTTGAAACCGTAAAATAAAGCAGATACCTAAAAGTACAAACAAGGACACAGGAGAGAAACTAAACTTCAAAGTAAAGACATTAAGTTAGAAGCCACAAAAGTACTGAGTACTTTTGTTTGAGATGGATTACATTAATAGATCATTCTGGTTGGGAAGCTTTTATTGCAGTTCTAGTAACGTAACAACAAAAAAGATTGATTGGGCAAGTTTAAAGTTAACACTATATGGGAATTTTTATTTTGTTTTTGGTATTCACTGTCCCTACATTTTCAGAATGCAATTCACTTCTACGCTGCTGTAAATATCATCAGAAGGCAAACTAGAAAATATTTTTTCTTAAAAAATATTATCCATTTTCTCCAAAATCAGAGACATAGCTGGTGGTGTGTGTCATCAAAGTTAAATAAGCGAGGACAGGCATACAGGGTACAGAGGGGATGACATTATCATCTTATTACAAGTCACTGTAGCATCAAAAAAATTTTATAGCTGATATTTTATGGTAGAATAGTTACGTAATGTTCCTTTAAATTTTGGTGGCTCCAAGTAGCATGAACACCTAATTGAAAACTTGTTATTTAATCACCATAAACTGTATAACAGTGTATAAATTAATTGATTAACTGCACAGAATATCATCATTTAACAGTGGCTCTGAGAAGCAAAAAAAAAAAGGGTCAATATTTTCTTCAGCCAAAAGAAACACTTCCGCTGTTTAGGTGCAGGTCGTCTATTTCACATTTTATTTCCCTCTTCCTGTGGGTGTACTCCACTACAAGACAAATATGAAGTGTTTAAACTGTAACTGTGTGACATAGACTGATAAGACTGCGGCTTGCCATTCTATTCTTGCCTTTAACAGCTTTAATACAGCACTACCCAGAGCCTCTACAGTGAGCGGAGAAGCAATTCACTGCTAGCATACAGAGTGGTAAATCTTTATTATTCTATAAGTGTATGTGACAGATTGTGACTTAAACCAGTTTTCCCAGGAATACTGACCCATGAATCAAGTATTCAAGGGTACTGAAGATCTCCCTATTCAGCTCTTGCAGATGGACGTGACAGGCTTTAGGATATATGTGCACTGGTGTAGACAAGGGAGACCTGCCCAGCTGTCTGTCAAAGTGAAGGGACTAAGCTACTTGTCTCCCTCTCACACTGACAAGACAAGGCTTGCAGGACCATGACGGAGTGCTATCTCGGCCATAACACATGCGTGTTCATAAACACAGCTAAACATATTTTATATACTGCCTGTCTGCCTGTCAACACTACACACACACACATATTCATAGAAGGGAAATACACACAGACACCTTGTACTGCCCTGTGCGGTGTAGTAATGAACTGCACACTGTGAATATTGAATCTTCTTTGTTCAGTTTCTACAGCCAGTGAATATAAACGGGCCATCCAGCTACAACTGGACCATTTTCATTTCATGCCATTAAAAAGTCATTATTTCTTATCGTTTTACAATTTGCTGCAGAGATATTAAAATATGTGTCAGGTGGCATGACTAACATTATTACTAGCTACGACCACGGTGAGCCAAGTTGCAAGTAGGTCTTGACTCATTGCTACAGTGTAAAGTCTAAAGTCGAGTCCAAGTCCTAAACTCTGTGTTTTGAGTCTTCAACAATTCATGCATTCCTCATCAAACTTAACGACATTTTACAATTTTAAACAAAAGTGATAGAATAATAGATTTACAGAAATAATGCATGTTTTTCTCAATGTGAACTTACTACTTTCAAATAAATCGATCACATGTGCCTTGGTATACTATTCCTGTATTTCTGTTGGGTTGAGGTTTGACAGCATTGTATCAAATCTGAATCCAGTTTCAAATCCAAATAACAGCCAAGTTTTTCTTCTTTTTTTTTGGCGATTAACAATATTATTGTTCACCAGGGATAACGATTATTTTCATTATTGATAAATCTGCCAAATATTTTCATGATTAATCATTTTGCCCAACAGGTAAAGAATTAAACTATTGAACAATTTTGATAATTGATTCATTGTTTAAGTAATCTTCCATGCAAAAATGGCAATAATGCTGTTTTCAACCTCTCAAATATGGAGATTTCCTGCTTTGCTCATATTAAACTAACACTGTGATTGAATAATCCTGTAATGGTGAATTTTATTAATTCTCAAATCCTCCTCTTCGTGTTGACGGAAATGTCTGACCTCTTTGGCATATAATTTCATTTTAAAGCTCTGTGAATAAAGACAAAAGAGTGCTGTCATCAACCTAAACACGAGGTTCTCTTCTCAGCCAGTCTTGCCACATTAGTTTGATGTTTTCCAGCCCAGTAAGTACTCAAAATCTGCCCAAATTGACAAAAAAAAAACACCCAAATAGTATCTGTAATAAACAATAGCAATAGTATTTGTGGTTCATAACAATTTTTCAATATGACATAATATTGAAACAACAATTTTAGTGTTCACAAATGGGCTAGAATGCAAACAGGAGGTTACATGCTCTCAAAAAGACAAACAAATGATGATTTTTGCAAACGGTTTCTGTTCTAACGTAAGAACAGATTTGATAGCCGCAGGTCTCCTCTCAGCAGAGTGAATAAAAATTCATATCAAAGTAGCACTGAGTGGCTGGATGTGTTCACATAACTAAAGGAATACAATTTATAAATGTATTTTTAATACGCTGTGATTTTTAACATATTTAAAAACCAGCCAAACTTACGGTAAACCAGCCCAAATTCAGTCCACCCACCCAAACCTATTTTAACCAAAGCAGCCCACTTGGACAGAAAACAGCCTGATCTGGCAACACTGTTCTCCAGCTCCTTTCTATTTTTTGAAATTCTGATCTCTGTCAGCATGTGCATATAAAGTGTAAGCGTCACTAGATGTGTTTTTATTGTATGTAAGTGCCTCCTCTCAGTTTGCACAAGTGTCTTAAGATGCAATTTCTCTAATTGCTGCTCAATTCTGGCTCCACAAAAAGGAGAAAGGAAGCCTAAGAAGTATTCTGTTCATCTAATGTACATTTATGCATGACAACTTTGAGAATCATTTCTATATTAGGAGATAAACAATTCGAGATATTTTGGGGGTTAGTGTCCACTGGTAAGTGTTACAGGCTTCACGCCGTTGCACAATCATGGATTATCTTTTGTCAACAAGTGAAAAAATGGCAGGCTCCAAGCTTTAAAAGAGTCCCTTAGAAATCACTGGGTGACATCACAGCTGCTATGTCTCTATTTGTCTACAGTTAATGGGTAAAGTGCTTGTGTAAAAGCATGTATGTCAGTTAATGAGCACATATATGGGTTTGAATGCAAATTTAACCATAAATGTGGGTGTACGTCTTTGTGATTCTGTGACTAAACGGATCATCCGTGAAAAATCAGCGCCCACCTCCGATGTCAGGTCTGAGTTTGTTGTCGTATCCATCTAGTAGGCTGTTTAGGATGTGCGTGACGTCACTCTCGTACACTTTGGGAGTCAGCACCCACGTCTTGTTAGACACCTCATCATCGTCATCAGTCTGGAAGGAGCTGCGGGAGGGAGGGAGAGAAAAAAATGCATGCAATCAATTCTTTTTTTTTTTCTTAGCAGAGCAAGAAAGCAGTGTATGTCCTAGTCGGCTCTGCTGTCTCTATGAAGATATATTGGGAGATGAGAGACACAGGGAGAGAAAAGTGTTTTGAAATTCTCAATCCAAGGTCAGGAGATGAACTTGGGATGATTTTCAGGGCTTTTCATCACCATATCATTGCTATTGCTCGACACGCTGAAATATATGTGATTAATCTTCCCTTCCCGTTTTGTTTCTGCTATTTCTTGTGAAATAAAGTGGCTGCATGTAAATGCTGATATGAGTTAAAGTAAGAGTAAAATCCAATAATCATTATGAAGGATTAACATATGAATAAACCATGGTACACATTCAGAACATGAATTTTATCAATTTTTATCATATTATAAGGTTGTCGTTAATCAAATATTCATATTTTTCTGGTCTTCCACTCTCCAAAGGTTTTGTACTGTGAGATGCGTAAAATCTTGCAGCGATACCATCTTGTGCATTTATTGTAATTTGCAAAATGAAAGTGTCTCTTCAAACCTGCCCCATTTGCTTAATTCAAATTAATAGTCCTGTCACAGATTTCAAACTTTGAGGACCATTTAAGGGCAATCACGCTTTTAGACCAAACCAGACAAGACAGAGTAAATAAACTGTGCTATCTGATGTTTGATGTGTTTGATGTGAAAATGAGATGAAAGGGCTGAACTTATTTGCTTTAGATCTTTGCGGTCCCTGTGTGGAGATGACATTTTAATCTTTTTTTTCCATAATCCTGTGGTTATCAGTTTTGCTTATATCACAGAACACTCGTACGAGATGCAAAAATTATAAAAGTACAAAGCAATCGTAGTCTGAAAAGTCATTAGACTCATACACATATCATCTAACAAGACATAAAATATATAGAGAGAGAACCTTTAGGTGATGAAAATTGCACTATATCTGAAGAGATGTGCTGTTAGATGATTTAAAGGAGATGAGTCATTTTCTCTGTTTAACACTTTTGTGTTTAAATGTAATTTTTAAAAGGCCCAGTGTGTAAGATGTCAGAAATGGACTATAATATTCATAAGCATGTTTTCATTATTGTTTATTGTATATTGGACTGAAAATAAGAATTGTTGTGTTTCCGTTATCTTAGAGCCATTTATATCTACAGAGGGCAAAGGTCCTCCTCAACGGAGTCCGCCGTGTTACACCACCATGTTTCTAAAAAGGCCAAAACGAGCAAACCAAACACTGGCTCTAGATACACCTACAGCCTTTCACGTTTTGGTGACCAGAGGTTCTCCTACACACTTAAAAGAGGAGAGTGAGGCCAGGTATTTGCAGTCTGCAAGCCACTAGATCTTACACGCTGGTCCTTTAAAGTAATGTGGTTAGATGGTCTGCAACTTTGTTAACATTGGTCATGCAAAGTTCAAACGCCTTTATTTTGGCATTAATGTCAAGTAAGTTGGACACAACATTAAATTTCCCCCTGGATAAACTCATGTTTGTTTCAATCCAGGAGGCCAACTTTCCCCAAAAAGACTGTCTGACAAAGCTTATCAAACAAAGGGAAAGAACTGGTGTGCTTAACTTAACTGTCTTTAGCATATGACA
This sequence comes from Lutjanus campechanus, assembly GCA_027495735.1. Taxonomy (NCBI): domain Eukaryota; kingdom Metazoa; phylum Chordata; class Actinopteri; order Lutjaniformes; family Lutjanidae; genus Lutjanus; species Lutjanus campechanus. The sequence continues at coordinate 9,865 of JAJHUR010112079.1, read as the reverse complement.
TGTCCCAATCCAAAAAACTCAAAATGTGCACATGAAATCATTGGCATTCACTAATAAGAATCAATACTTTTATTGCAGCACCGCAGCAGAACAACGGACATGTTCTAGTTCTCGACAAATCTCGACAAAACTTCTCAAGAAAGGGCAGCAATTATGGGCAATTTTCCCTCAATACTTGATTGACTTTACCGCGTGTCCAGAAAAGACGCTGCAGTTCAAGGCTGGTTTACAAAGCTTCTGAAAGGGATACAATCACATAGGAGCTAACATTGTAAAGGTACAATGCTAGCATTAGCATTACCTTAATGTTAGCCTTTCCCCTTTAGCTTACATCGGAGCTAATCCTTCACTTTCCCAGCAGTTGGGAAATAACAGACAAGACTATTCTTGGTTTTGAGAGGCTGCAGTGATTATTAACTGACACATTTTAATCTCAGGGTCTTGACTCACATTTGGGTCACAGAAGATTTTCTTTAGGTTACCAAATAAATAAAAGACTATGGAGGAATGAGAGCTTGTTAACTCTGCATAAACGCACTTATTTTGTCTCATTTCTGAAGTAAGCTAAACTTTCCTGTGTTGTTTTCCTGATGAGAGGAAATAAAAACCAGATAGCCCATTAACTTGGACTAAATGCATTTATTTCTCCTTTATAAAATTATTAATGTGTCAAATCTTAACAAGATTTATTGATAAGGTCTCTTGTGAATTAGGTTGTGATGGTTTGTCATCTTTAAAAAGTGGGTCCCGCTATGAGCAGCGCCACTATTCGCTCTCCCTCACTTGAATGTCACACACACTTAAGCACTGCCCTATTATTTAAAGGAGCTAAGCTATACTTATAACAACATGCTTCAATAAAGTCCAATAATAGTAATTAATTGTAATTATGAAGGCAGTAAACTGCCATTCTGCAGGAAGATGTTGTTTTGTCCCAGCGGCAAGAGAAAAAAAAAAACATACCATCACAGCCCTGGATTGGACACACCAATATCTTAAACAATTTAGTCTAATACTGTAAGACTGCTTCTGGGAGCACTTTGGTAATTGAATGGTTACTGCTCATGCAACATAACTGCAATGTCACCTGTTCAATTCCAGCTGGGAACCTCTGTTGCTTGTCATACCTTCCCCTCTCTCCCCACATTTCCTTTCTGCCTCTTTGCTATCAAACTGTCCAATGAAGGCAAAAAAGGCCAAAAATAACTTTAAAAGAAAAACTGATTCAGTTGATTCTCCTACTATTAATGCCTAGAATCTGGTCCACTTCACACGATTACAATATGAACACACAGCACTCGGTTTAAATACTGAAAAAAGTAATATTTAAAACAAAATTTAATCTCTAAGTCACTGCTTCTCAAAGAAAAAAAGTAAAAATTCCATATACTCTTATTGTCAGGACAAAAATTTGAATGGCAACCTCTACAATGACCTTCAATAACAGCTAAAGCTCTCCTTCAATTTCCAACTCTACAAAAATAATTAATAAATTCCAAGGAGGCAAGGTTGAGGAACCTGACAGCAGAATTGTTTGTCGTGTTGTAAAGAGGGTTTTTAGGGCCCACAAGTTTCTGTGAGAGCTGCAGAAGACAAGCCAATTTTCCTGAGTTTACTTCCTCGCCCTAGACGTCTCAAACTGAAAGGATAATGATGTCTCAAGAGCCCACGACCACAAATACAACCGCGGCGGAGCCGTAAATGTTTTTTCCTTCACTCTCCTGGTAAATTATATGTCTGGAACGGAGGTTTATCCATTGTTAGAATGGATCTTTTCAGGTTAGACACCTGAATAGAAGATGGAGGTATATGATCTTCAATGATGATGCATTAGGGCGAATTAACATTCTGCCACAGGACTATTCTGTGTCAGGAGACTTAGTGCTACATAATGCTATCTGCAATAAGAGGGGAGGTTGGTACTGCCAGTGCGTACAGTTGAGATGCACAAGTACTGTATGTGTGACAGAAAGAAAAGAGTAGAAAAGTGTGTATGTGATGTGTGTGAAGAGACGTTGGGCCAGATTTATGTAAATGCACAGGGCAAATCTGCACTGAATCTTTTCATTCAATTTGTGCTAGCACTATCTGTGTGTAATTAGTGTGTGATTTACTAAGGCAGCAGTTCATTACGCAATCAGTGTCTGGGACTGCCTTCTAGACATGTTTCGTGTGTGGAGAGAGTTCAAAAAGTGCAGCTCAGTGGTGGGATTTTTCTGAGATTAGCAACTTCAGTAGAGTGCAAAAACAAATCACAAGATAACTAAGACTGGGTGAATTATTTAAGCAAGTATGACTGATTAAGTTTTAATTATAATAATCTCAAGAAAGGTTTGTAAAGGTTCTGCAGTAGAGGAATTGATAAAGCTGTGAAATACAAAAATGGTGCAAAAGACAGCGTGCCTTGTTAAAAAAAAGAGACATATCTTTTCTATATATATATGCATATATATCTTGACTAAATTTTGCATTTTTTTGCATTTAGGATTTAGTGGCATCTAGCAATGAGCTTACAAATTGCAGAGACGTCATATCACCCACCCCTTTCAAGCATGTAGGAGAGCGGCTGCAAAACTGGACAAAAATGAGAAAGGCCTGATCTACTGTAGAGCCAGTGTTTGGTTTGTCCATTCTGGGCTACTGCAGAAACATGTCGGTGCAACATGCTGGACACTAGAACGGAGCACAGAATTCACATGTACCTCGGTTTTGGGGTCACAGTTCAGTACGTTTTTGGTACAGCAGGAAAATAAAGAAGAAAATAACATTTGTGTCATTTATTTTTTTTAAAAAATTCAACAGTGGTCTACTGTCACAGTTAAGGCACACACAATCATGTTGTTAATAAGAAAAAAATAGTATAGGTAATGCTCCATCATAAGACTCTGACCAATTATGTTCCTTAAATTGTGCATAATCATGCATAAGACTATCTTCTGTGACAACCCACTGTGCAATACTTCATTTGCAACATACATTTAGTGTAATACTACTTTTATATCTGTGTTATACTTAGTTACTTCTGGAGCATTACTACATCTATACCACTACCACTGTAGCTATTCTGGTGTAATTATACTCACATTCTAATGCATATTGCATTGTATCTATTATTTATTTTTCGACTCTAGATTACTAGTTTTATTATTTGGATGTTGTTCTATTACATTCTATTTAAAGCAGCACAACAGAATACCTAACATGCACATGTGAAGGCTCATTGTAGATGAGCTCAAGCACTTTGACCAGATGCTTAAATCCTGTATTTTTAGACTGTGTCTGGTCACACATCCACAGAGACAAACATTCCTATAGTGTTAGCTATTGCTTTGGTCTGAATCTGCAGTAAGAGGCTGTCTGAATGCTGTGGAGAGAAGGACTCGCCTTTTAGTCTCGTTCCACTGATCAACACATTCAGGTGACGCAGTAAATTATGTGTTTGGAGTGTTTCCATAGACAAACCCGACCTCAGTTGAACAATGTTGGCACTGTTTGATATTCATCTTTCTCCATTTTCACTGTACGGGAAGCAGTGACTGACTGACCAGGCGAAGCAAACTAACATGCTACCACTGACAACAATGGGCTTGCTGCCAAAACATTCTGGTTTAAACTCACGCTCTAGAATTTCTGTTCCACGCAGGTTAGTAGTAAATATAAATAGATTTTGATAGCTTGGGTCACAGGGTATACCATCTGAGAAAATCGCATACTGATCTGAACATCCTGAAAAGAATGATTTGGGATGAATGCACATACCGTTCCACCCCTAGTGGACACCATGGAAGAGGACCTGCGCCCTCTGTAGATAAAAATCTATAATTTTAGGGTCACAAAAACACAATGAGTCTTAACTTCAGGCGATTATACACTAATGAAAATATGCTTATGAATATTATATTCCATTTCTGCTATATTCTGCCAATGAATTCCAGTACACCTTACACAACAATGCAACCATACCTTTATCGAGAGTGCAATCAGGATATTGGTGCTGCAGCAGCCCACTGAACATCACGCTCATTTTTTAATGAAAAAGCCACATTGTTCAATCCCCAAATGGAGAGATACTGTCATTTATTGCGCTTTATTTTGTCTCTCTTGTAGGGATGTTAATGATAATCAATTAATTGCAATTATGATTAACCAATCAAACATGCATTAACCGATAATGTACGTTTTGCGTACCATTTGTCCAGATCTGATTCGGTTTTCCTTGCTAGTCTAGAAATGTACTGCATTTGACATTGATTTTGTATGGTGGTGTTATTTGTTGAGTCTGGACTGGGGGACTTATTGTGCATATTTTATCTCAAAGATTAATCAATTAGTCAACTGTTAATGTCAACTACTGATTAAGAGAAATGCACAAAATTTGCAACCCTACTCTCTTGTTTTTGCAAGCAAATTGATAAGATTTTTGTAGAAATGAGTTAAATTACAGTAAAATATATTTCTCCCACAGCAGTTTTTTCTTGTAGTAATACACCAGTGTAAATTTGCACACACTCTTTGGAAGGAGCTGATTTTCCATGCAAATAAGGCTGAAAATTCAAGAGCCTGGGTAATATCCAATGGAATGTGCAATCAGCCACACATTCCCTATCTCCTGCTATTTGTGCTATCTTCTTTTTATGCATATGCGTCATAAAGCGGCCTACTTCACTAATTACATGCAGTGCACGCCTCAGATGAAAGAGAACTTGCATTTGTTTCTGCTCAATAAATAACACAGATTCATTTTGATGCACAGTGCATCAGAAACAAAGGCAGAGACGAAAGAGAAAAGTGATAGATGGATAAATAGAGAGGAGAAGCATTTTTAAGTTGTGCCGTCACAGCTCTTGGATAACTTGTGCACCTCCGGTAACCATTGGAGCAGATCAGAGAGGCGACCAACAGCATAACAGAGCAACCTTGAAAACAGTTGTGAGCTTTCAGCAAGCCTTCAGAGCAATGAGAGGAAAATAGACTTCTGAATGAAATAACAAAGAATCAGTAATGGTGAGAAAAAAAAAGTGACACTGTTTCCATGGTAAAGCACAAGGATAGAAGCTCTGATAGCTTTCTCGTGTTCTTAGGCAGGGTGCGAGGAATAATGTTTTGACCAGCACTCTTCCTCAGACTGCATTAAGTTCCATTAAGTGCCATCCATCTCCACCATAACGCTAGTGCCTAAAATATTAAATCTGAATTAATTTACTCAGGTGGAAACTTTTAGATGTGACTTACTTTACGTTATAAAAAAAATATCCAGGAGTACCTGTCTGTGGCACAAACCAGACAGGCAGACAGGTAAATAGATAGATAAACAGTGCAGAGCAGGGTATGAGGACTTGAAAATATCATGTTTTTCAGGTTGCTGCTTTTTTATCATCTATATTCATCTTGCAGAGTATCTCTGTGTGTATGGAAATGCTCCAAAGACAAGCACATCAAAGGAGGAGCCATGTGTTCTCCACTGCAGGCAGATCTGAGGTTTTGCCTACTAATTCGGTACCTGAAGATCCACAGAGAGGTCTGCGCCAGTGTGCGCGCGCCGTTACGTGCTTGTGTGTGTACTCGTGTTTGTTTTTCATGCATATGCATGTCCGTGGCTGGGTATGTTATGATGGAGAGTACTGGAATTAAGTGTTGTGTTCGCAGCACAATCTGAGAGTTTCATACATTCTACCCCTTCACATTTAGCACCATCATCATAAAGCACTCTCACTGCTCTGTGTGCAGTCAGAACCTGTCCCTACTATGGAACGGATCCCAATTAAAATCTCATGTCAGGCTTTATGTAAAGCAGCAGAGAACTGCCCCCTCCTCTGTAGTTTACATGTTCAAAAGAAGGTCTAAAAAGGGTAACATCCGCTATTGTAATGGCCATGTGCCAACCATTAGCATCCACATCAAGTTCCCTCGAGTTATCATCTTGGGATGCAACTAATAAAGGAGCCACATCTAATGAACCCTCATGCTTATCATCAACCAACAAGAAGATGCTCCTGCACCTATAGCAACAAAACAACAAACCACTCTTGCACAACAAGCTGCTGCTACTACCTTCCTTCCATAAGCTATACTGTTAATAAAACACAATAACACAAAGCAATGGCCCCCTTTTACTAATTAACAAACTGTTATCATTTTAAATGGATGTAAATTGTGCTTCTGCTTAATCAGTCTGCCAAATTTTCAAAAATAAACATCTGCAGTTATGGTACCCGCATACAGGACTGTCAACAACCAATCACCTGGACTGTGTCAACCAGTTGTACTTAACTGACATCTGGCAGTGTATTTACAGGCTTCACTCAGTCCAGTCTTAATCAGATCAAATAGATTAGCTAATATCGGCATGCAAGGTTGACTTGTTTCTCTCAGAGGTACAATAAAACAAATTAGGCCAATTTGTAATGTTGCCAGGAATTTCTTGGACTATTTAAATGTGAGGTTTTACTGAGAGGTACTCTCTAAACGGGGAGACTTCTGCACTTTTCATGTGGATGTAGTGGATGGTAAATTTAGTCAATTGAGAGAATAAATTCTTCAGTGTATGCTGTAGGCCTAAGGATTATGAAAGTTGAATTCTCTTGCAGAAGAATGTGTTGTTTTTCCTGCATCCAGTGATGTCACAGTGATGTAGTTGGTGAACTACAGGCTGTTTCAGCTTGGATTTCAAGTCTCTGTCTCTGGATAGCCATGGGGCATGTTAGCTGAGGATTTTCGTCACTTAACCCTATGTTTTGGCCACCAAAGTAATAGCTATAGGCAAGGCAAATACAAGGGAAAACCTGGGTGTGGGCTTCAGAAGCTCGTATGTAATGCATCCTGGTACATGTAGGCCCTGCTGGGACAACAGAAGTAGTCAGTTTTCTTGGTCAATATAGCTAGCACTGGAATTTTTTGTTTCAAGCGACTATATTTTAGGGTTGTCATGATACCAGAATTTTAAAGTTCAATACTATACTACTATAACAAAACAATACTCAATACCTATTTTGATGCCACAGCAAAAAGAAATAAGTCCTAAACACACAAAATAGCATATATTTTTTCTTTTCTTTTTTTGTTTTTTTTAAGAAACAACCTGCACACAGTGGTGGTACAGAAAAATGTCAGTGAAAAGTGTCTTGTTTTGCTGTCCCACAAGCCAGATTTCAGCCAGGAAACTTGAATGAGCACTTAGTTCATTCCTTTTTAATGGCTTCTGCACTTTCGATACAATCAAATGTTAGTATTGTATTGTATTAAACAATGGGATATTGAAAATGTATTGAAGTATCGATACTTTGAGAACCTTATTACATTTACCATCAACACTGACTGGACATCTGCATTAAACGTGGTATATTTTCTCTTTAAAGATGATGTAAACAATCTCTAGCAACTTAAAATATGCCGTCTAGTTTGTTGACAAATAAGAGACTGATAGCAGAGTCCAATTGTGTTTAAAAGCTTGAAGGTGTGAGGTGAACTTTCCGTTTGCATTTAAATTGCAAAGCTTTAAATTTTTTCTGAGCTTTATATGCGCTGGGATATTGCATTGAGGACCAATCTAATGCATCATTGACTGTTTAGTAAAACTATTCCATACATGTAAAAGCAAGCCATATATATTATCTTGAGGGGAAAGAAAACATCTGCCAACTAGATTTAAAAGTATCCTAAATTTACCTGCTGTGCACTTGTGTCCTTAAGGTAGAAATGCACAAACCCTTTTGGAATACAGGTTGCCAAAGAGACCCATATTTATCCACAGGATCTCTCCAGTCATAGACAGAACTATCAGGGCTGAGATAGCCATAGTGAAAAGACATTAGATAGGACACTGTTAGGGATGTTATTTGCCAATAGCCATTGCCCTACTTCAGGCTTATTGAGATACTTACTGAGCTGATGAGTAAAAAGGAATAATCACACCACTGTTAATTCACACCCCTCCCAAATCTATCCCAGAAATCTAAAATCGCTCTGACCTTAATACCTCCTGGGTGACGAATATGACAGAAATTGTAAGCAAGAGGCAGCTATGAGCTTTGACTGTCATCTCAAACTGTCTTAAATCAACAGAAAAAGAAGAAGATTGACATATCTGTGCTATCAACTTTGTCTCAGAATTCCTAAAACATAAATACATATGATAGTCATTATGGGATACATGACAGATTGACAGCTCATCAAAATTATACATCACAACCCTTCCCAAGTGATGACAAGAGGCAGATAGTTTATGATGGCTTGATTGAGCCCAATTCACTGCAGGTTTCTCATTTAAAGAGATGGAATTTTAAATGAACTGCACTTACTCATGAACACTGGCCATTTGGTGGGAACTAATGCTGGTTGGGCATAACTGGGATGCAACAAGTGGCAGGTTAGACTCAGGATTGACCTGATAAAATTATCATAAAATGTGTTCTCTTGTGAAATTTGTCTCACATCATCCGCATTTACAGCAGCTCAGTAGCCAGGCATCGCAGAGCCTCTCAGTTCATCGTCAGTATCCAAGACCAGGATGTCTCTGGATGCAACAACCAATCAGAGCAACAAAGCATGTGACGTAGCTATATGGTTGCAATCTTTCTCATATTACAGCTAAAGGGACAATAAAATATGTTTCTGAAAACATTTAAGGCAAGAAATAGGTACTACTAACTTAACGTACTCACTGAATCTTGATCCATATTTGATCAGCACTGCCTAGTTTGACAGTTTGATCTAAGTTGTGCGGGTCTGAGGTGTTGCGCTGACATTGCTGACTAGATGCTTAGACCTACAAACAATAAAAGCAGGGAAATGAGTGACATGCGACCGAACCAGTGGAAATCTGGACCAGTGACGCTCCTCTGTCAATGATCATATAGAACCAGCTCCATGTTAAATAAACAGTTGTGATTGGCCTGACCGGATCAATTGGTAGAATTTGGTCTAGGGCTGGGTATTGTTAAAAAGTTTTCCGTACCAGTGCTGGTGTGATACCTTGGCTTAGATGTCGGTTCCTAAACAAAACTTTTTCAATGCCAAATCCATTTCAACAAAAACAAAATTACATTTCACATTATGATGCAACTTCTCACTTTAAAGGAAGATGCTGCTCAAAGACCTGGTGGTAAACCAAGTCAAAACAATGATCCCCGTCTCTGGGCGTAATGTAGGGTTTTTCCTGCGTACCTCTAGGAGGTGTAATGTCAAACAGTCAATCACCAACATTATTAGATCATGGTACCATCATGCTGCATGCTTAATGGCTCACTAATGCTGATTTACTCCTTATGTATAGAAATGTGGTATCAAATGACATTTGATGTCATTGATAATACTGGAGCAATTCATTCAGTGCCATAAAAGTATGAAAGTTCAGTTCCCAGCCCTAATTCTGTCTGAGTGCAAGGAGTATTTGCTAGAGCAAACAAAAACAGGAGCTCCTGAAATGTTTCTGGTTCCCAGGCTGGCAGCTCAAAAGAATACTACAAATCTATATTCATATCCATTAGTTGTCATAATTTGTGTCCTCGTGTCATGTATTATATTCATAGCATGTTCTTGCTAGCAGGCTAATTTTTTCCAGAAAATTAACTCTGCAGATCATATGTCTCATGTAAGCAGCTGATGACAGATTTAAGTCACTTTATTATCTTTTGTTTTATCTACAATTATGCCAAGTGCAAATAACTGTGTGGGTGCATATGTTGTTGGCAAAGTATCTGTTACTTGTTTGTTACTTCTTTAGCAAGATGATTTTTTGTTTTATGACAAATATATTTTGCATTGCATTAGAGACTCTGCATTGTTGGTTACAGGTAATGAGGGATACAAATATGTTCACATCTTCACATCAGAGAACGAGGGAGGAGTGATGTTGTAAAACCCTGAA
>JAJHUR010112078.1:0-17716 GCA_027495735.1 Lutjanus campechanus | reverse complement strand
TTTTGTGGTGTATCTGTATCTTATTTTGAAGGCATGTTTAAACGTTACCATAGCGACCAGAGTCAGAGAGTGTTAGGGGGCAGAGTTATGTTGTTGGCGCGATGTTACGAGGACGCTGCTAATAAAGTTGCATACGAGTACACAGTGGATTCACATTTATTATTATATTTACAATATACCATTGTTTTTATGCCGGTCGTATCATTTTATTTTGTTGTATTTATCTGCCACACCTTAAAGGCCGGTCCGTGAAAATATTGTCTGACATTAATCCGGTCCTTGGTGCTAAAAAGGTTGGGGACCACTGCTGTATATGGTCAGATTTGAGAATTAGCTGATTCTTGAAGAGTAGTATCAGTGTAGTAGTGATGTAGCATTTTTTTAAGATGCTCTCAATACAGTTGTGCTTAATTAAGACATTACAGACCCTGTGTAAAATCCAAAAATTCTCTGACTTTACACTTTAATATTACGTGCAGTGCATACGCCAAGGTCGAATTTTGTGTGCAGGTGATGCGCCAGTCCTTCCCATCAACTTCAGATCCGTAATCAGATGACCTTCATCATCATGGTAACAAAAATAAACATGTGGTTAATGTTGTCAAACGGTTGCAGTCTTGTTAGGTTTAGGCAACAAATCTCCTTGGTTTGGTTTCTGAAAAGAATGTAAGTAAAACAAGTCACATGGTGCATGTAACTTAAGTGTAACTTAAAACGTTAAATAATGTTTAATCACGAGGACATTGGCCCGCTGCAAGATTTAATAGCCAAAAGTTTGATCTTTTAAAACATATTTTTCAGGCAAAAATCAAAATCTGCCAAAAATATGTTTTGGTCCCAAATCTCACAAATGAGCGCACTACTTTGGGTGTGTCTTTTGAATAATTGTGTAAGGCACAATAAGTATCTTAACATGCTCACTACTGTCTTTATTTTTAGTGTTATATGGTTTTGCATATAATGTAGAGAAACCTAATTATTCATATCATAACCCCAGGTTGGGAATCATATGACTTCTGTGACTTCTACATTGCCGCCCCAAAATATTGAAGAATACCTGAAGTAAAAAAAATCATCATATCTTTCATATACTTCCTTTAACCTCAGAAAATTTTGAATGGCATCATGTCCTTCCTCTTCTCCCTCTATCCCCAAAATTCTCATATTATTTTTCTCCCTTTAACAGCCCCCCTCTACCACCGCCGCCACCACCTCCCCATCCTCCACCCCCACCGTCTCTTTCTTCCCCCCCTCTTTTTCTGGGCCATTTCTAATCTCTTCAAGCAACTCTTCTAAGCCTAGGTGTGCTTCAAAAACAAATCAATAGAAGTATAATAGCACTGTGCATGCTTTGTAATTTTTATATCGTTATTTTTTTCCCTTTTTTTCCCCCCCTCTCCATGCTTACTTCTCATGCATCAAGAGGAAGGGAGGACGGAGGGGGGTGATGAGCGGGGGGCATACAGTAGAGTGCCCTCGTAAACTTTATTTAGTATTCTATGAATTTCAGATCAGTTATGTTTCATAATGACACAGCAATGCGGTTGGCTGGTGGAGGGAGGGGTGGGGGTGGGGGGCGCAGGGAAGGCAGAGGGAGAAAAAGGAAAAATCAATACAACTAGCACACTTTTTCCCCGGCATGGCAAAGAGAGGGGATCTATTGTGGGGGAATGATGATTTATGTCAGGGGTGGAAGGGCCGTCAGGGTGCGTCGGGGACGAAGGTGTGCGCCAATAATGATTAATGCCCTCCATCCTGGAGACAACCCAGCCAGCACTCTTTCAGTCTACCCCCACACACCACCCCATCCCGCCTCTCTCCTTCACCACCACCACCACCCCCTCCTCCCCTCTTTGACACAGGACTTTTACCTCCTTTTCCAGACTGCAGTGCCAACCTCCTCACCAAACATACATGCAGACATCTGTGGTTGAAATGCAGTTCAAAATACAAGTGAAGACATCGTCATTAGGTACATCACATGTGGCGTGCATCATTGTTTTGAGCCACTTTGAGTGGTGTTGCTGGCAGTTTACAGTGAAACTCATCCACAAACTCCTGCATTTACATTAACTTACATCAGGTGGCAGTAAATTCAAACCAAAATCCAATTTGGTATGTCAACCATTATGCATAGGCATAATGGCTGGTTTATGATTTGACTAGTTGGCTGACCTGTTGAAATAACCCGAGTGCAAACATTCTATTAAGATGACCTGTTCAGTATTGGAATCCAGTATCTCCAACCTGAGCAACCTTTGCTTTACTGATCCCACAAGCAAGTTGCAAGTCACATAGTCTCCACCAAAAAAATCACTAAAATATATAAAGTTTGGATGGATTCATTTCATATTTTGGAATTTTCAGTCAGTCCAATCAGTTTACGATGTTCTCCCAAGCCCAGCCAACTGGGAATGCAGCTCAGGTTTCCAAACAACATTGCGACCACTTTGCTCTGTCCAGACATGGTGTTAACATCAGAGTCTGCTAAGCAAGTGGTCCTGCTGGAACTGACTTGAAGCCAATGGGTGCAAACACTCAAACTCCTTGGAGCAAAAAGACTGCAGCCCAGAAGAGCCACCAAGAACATCATGGAGGCTGCTGAAAAGGCCTTGCAGTTGCTGTGGATCCAGAGGAGGGGTCTGTGGAGCACTGCAGCGGTGTCTATACATGAAAATGTTTGAGGAACAGGCCAAAGTTCTGAAATACACTTTCTGGTGCAACAAACAAATTTGTTGAGTCATTATGAGTTATACAATTCTAGTCTGGCCAGTGTGATGCACCTAACTTGTCAATTAACTTTTCTTCTTTTTCCCCCTCTAAGGTTGGTCAAGTCTTGGCCACAGTATAGTACAGTACTAAAATCATGTATTAACAGAAATTTGGAAACACAAATGCCAAACATGGCATAGATTTCCCCAGTCATGGTTTAAATACCTCACTGTCTTCAACTAAACTAGGTAAGAAGTGTAACTTGGTTTTTATGCAACTTTGGGCTAGATCCTCAAAAGGATTGCACTGCTTTTGCGACCATTAAACCTGTGCAAATGAGAGAAAAAAATAGCGTGCAATCCACAAAGCACACGCAAAGGGTGAAATGCACGCAAACTGAACACAAACTGCACTGCCACTCCTAGCTGCGCCGGTTCAATTTGCATGCATGTAAATTAGGGAATATTCATAAATTCGGCGCAAAATTGCCCCCTTCCTATGCAAATAAGCTTCATTGCAAATACCACCTAATCCACAAAGACCAGCGCTAATTGCCACAGGCAGTAAAGCGGTGCTATTTAACGCCAGTGAGACCCGTGTATTAAATCCGCGCAATTTCTCTTTCTCCCTCTCTCACTCTCTGTCACGCAAAACGACTCTCTGTTGCCGTGAGATCTTTAGACTGGAGTTTGGATGTATGCAGGGTTCGAATTACAAATCTGATATTTGTGAATGTAAACTGTAAACTAAAATTAACACATTTGTTTTTACGTGGGACAACTTCATGAAATGTCATAGAAACAGTTGTTCTGCTTCGTGCATCTCTCTCTCACACTCTCTCTCCTTACTGACTGTCCTTTCGGCTCACTGTCATTTCCCTTCTGTCTGTGGATTGTTAGAATCGGGAGAAAGTGGAATGCAGACATTTGCAACAACGGAAAGCTAACAGGAATCAAAGTAAGACGTTAAGTCTATCTATCGGTTAGCTCTGCTCCGTATCAGAACCATGGACAGCGCAGCAGTCACGGCGGCGCACACAACAGCGCACACAGCATTGTGTTAATTAGTGACAATACATAAAATGTGTGAATAAACACAAAGCTTTGCCGTATGTTCATTGTTATTATTTATTTCAGGACCATCATATATTAGAGCTCCCCCCCAAATGTCCCAAATGAGGCTTTCAGGGGAGCTCATGTCCTTTTCAGGTGAGCCCAGCTCCCCCTAGCTAATTCGAACCATGGATGTATGTCTCTGCACCTCGTCAGTGAGGACTTTGAGTTCTCGGCCTGTAAATTTTTTTTTTCTGTCTGACTCTGCCATTCATTCGTGTCAACTGTGATCTTTGAACAAAGTCACCTATATGCCACATGGCTTATTGCAATCAGAGGCGCAAATTGCGCTCAGCTGCCAAATTTTGTGGGCGTGTTAGCGCCGGCATATGATTAGAGCAAATTCTTTTGAGGATAAGGCGCTACAACAGGGCAAATTGCGTGAGCTAATTCTGCTCAAATAATGGCGCTATTAGCAGGAGCAATTCATTCTTTGTGGATCTGGCCCATAGTGTTTGGTGTGACGGTTCAGTGTTACTAGGTTTGGATCCAAAGGCACATCTGAGAGACCAGGCAGGTAAAGTTTTAGTTGTGGTCAGAAAGAGGAAAAGGGCAGTACGAAATAGGCAAAAAAGGTAAGGCTGTTATCTAGTGAGAAATCAAGCAAAGGGATTGAAGTCCACAAAACAACCAGTGGTTCATGCAGGTATGAATCAGGCATGCAGAGATGATGGCTATAATTCTAAATTCAAAGAAGTGAGTTGGATCTGCATGGACTGGCACAATTGAACATGGACTGCAGCTGGATTGATGACTTTGGGGATGGGGAAGGTTGTTGAAGAGCCATTTCCAGAACTGTTGTCCTTGGAAGTAAGGCAAGGAGCAGGAGTGTGATGCTGGTTGGCACACTTCTGGTAGTGGACAGAGGTGCAGAGGTGTATGGTCTTGGAAAAACAGCCAACAACTGACAGAATGACCATATTACCATGAAAGTTAGGCAGACCAGTCATGAAGTCCATGGAGATATGGAAGTGGTCGGAGAAGCTTGGTAACAGCTTGGTAGGAGTTCCTGTGCTTCAAAAGCAGCCCACAGGCATCCAATCAACTTCCAGGTGTCCTGTTCACCACCATAATAGTATGGACCCCTAGCACTCCTGCTTGCTACACTCCAGGCTTGGAGCCAAAACTTCATCTGCTTGAATGTTACTCCAGATTTCCAGCCACTTGCCAGCCTTTCCTCACTCAGTGCTCCTCGATCTATGGCCACCTGCCCTCTTCCTTCCCATCGGAGTGGACACGGGTACCCTACATTATTTCCCAGCTCATTAGCAGAGCCAGGGACTGGGCTACTGCCGAGCGGGACAGACAATCAATGTGACATGCTCAACTGTGAAAATGTTACCCACCAAGCTCAAGAAGGCTGTTGAAAAGCTCAAGAGGATGGCTCAAGGTATTCTGAGATTGTCAGTGCAGAAGTGGAATGCTCTCTCTTTGGATCAAACTCCCCCAGCAGCACTCCTGAGTCTGTGTACCTGGGCCAGATCCACACAGTGTCTCAGTTCACTGAGCCTAGTACCAATCCGAGCTTCATGGACAGCATGCTCTCCTCCAAGCTGGGTCTCAATCAGGAACCTCTAGCCAATCCCATGGAAGCCAGGGCCCTCGATGGACACCTCTTCTGGCCAGAGACACACTGAACTGTGTCTGTCTGTCTGGGCATGTCAAGTAATCATCACAAAACACTCTACTTTCACCTCATAGACCCTCCTCAACTACCCATCATTGTGGGGTATCCATGGCTTGTCTGACATAACCAACTTATGTTATCTTGGGCTGGAGTCACCTCTATCATCCTGTGTGCCTCAGACCTGCTCTGTCTCTATCTCCCTGTGATTCTCCTACATCAGAGTTTGCAGACCTTTTAAGGAGTTCCTCCTCAATACCTGGATTGAAAATCCTTGATCTGAAAAGGTTCTCTGCCTGTCCCCCAAAATGACAGGAGAGTTAGTATATGGCAACAGAAAAGAGCAGATAGAAAATATTTAATAATTACGTTGCGGTGACAGTGTAATTCCTTCCTGTATTATGTTCACAGAAAACATTTTTTTGAAACTGTATATTTATGTGTTGGAGGTGGGTGGTGGGCAAACACACACTTACTGGTGAAATACTGGCAAAGATGGCAGCAAATGATGGATTTACCTCCAAAAGTTGCTGCGGCAAAATGCGCCCCTCACTGCAGAAAGACGGACAAAATCTCCTGAAGAATCTGTCCAAATTGTCACAGCAAGTGAGTTTTGCTTTTTAATTTTGGGTAATCATTAAATTTACTAGGCTAACTGTTCCTAACATACCAGTGCGCATGGTGCCAGCCTTCTGCTGTTGATGCACCAGCCTCTGAACGCTGACAGAATATGGAATCTGTCTCAGCCCAATAGAATGACTTTGAAAACACAGAATAACCTGTTTTAACAAATTTTGTTTGTTTATAACCTGAAAAATTGTAAAATATAACTTTGATGAGGCTGTTCAGTCAGACAGTGACAGGTACAGGTAATACACTTGACATTTCATCCTTGCAGCTGCGCCTAAAGACAAGCTGCTCTGAGCATGCACGGTTTATATTATGTTCATTATAATGTTGATTCATGTTGAAATGCCGTTCTTCTGCCTCAATAATTATTAGTACCACTAGATGATACACTAAAGTGGTCAGGTTTTGAACCCACAATTCTCCTTGATAAATATTTGCCTGAAATAGGTCATGACTAATGTGTTTTGACAGTATAACCGAAATTATACCTTAAAAACAAGAGCATTTCCCTGGAAAATGAAAATGAGCTGCTACTCCCACGATAGAAAATGTCCCAGCTCCTCGCTGCATCACACAATCTAACATTACAGAGGCTGACATTTTTGCAAACCTCAATGTTTAATCCAAGCCATGACTGTACATATAAATAAAGTATCAATATGGTACCTGCTCAGTGTTCGTTAATGGTGCAGCCCTATGTTGGCTACTTAACAATTATTTTCCAGGTAATATACTAAATAATATTCTCCTGTTGACACATGGCAGCAGTGCAGTCATTTCTGATTTGCAGAATGTGTTGTTGTTAGTCTTCCAATTACTCTCCTTCCACCTGCCCTCTTGCTCTCACACCCCCGCCCTCTTCCATCCGTCCTCCTCTCTCTCTCCGCACTGCTCTGGGTATGCCATGGGGTGATGGATCTCTGGCTCCCCAGCTGCGTGGCTGCAGGACAGGGGCGGTCACTTTTAAGCCCAGCATCAGCACTTTGTCTCTGCCAGAGCTGTCAGCGCGCACCACTCGCTACAAAGAAAAAGAACAGAGGAGCAAAGAAAGAGGGAGGTGGGAACGACTGAGCGGGCCCTGGGTGAGATGGACAGAGTGAGAGATGGCCGCCTGATGAAGGAAATGAATAGATGGAGGAGACTCAACAGACAGGAGATGGAAAGAGAGGTGAAGAAGAGGAGACAAAGTGCTTCTCTCTTCTGTCATGTCACAGCTAAGAAAGGCCCTGCAGACACCAGTGTGTATGTGTGTGTTTGTGAATGTGAGGACATTTTGTTGGTCCAATGTCTTTCTGAAGTGGAATCGTTTAGCACAATATGCAGCTGTACATCCTAACGTGTGCTGGTATTAAACGCACAATATGTAAGTTCTGCCACTAGGGGTCTCTCTCAAATCAAAACAATAACAAAGGACGTAGTGTGATGGCCTGAAGTGTGGGGATCTGGAAGTTGTTATCTTCACAGCAAATATTATAATTCCTGCATGCGCGAGGGTCAACTGCAGTGCATGTTCCCACAACATTATATAAGCCCAACAAATCAACAAATGAACGACACTGCCTCCGCCTCTCCTCGCCCTCCCTAACAGACAGTTATGAACGTACCTTCAGCGACTCTCAGTCCAGATCAGTCCAGCAGGTCACTTCAGCTCACTTCAGTTCCAACAGCCCATCACAGAAGAAAAATATCCTGTCCCTTTCTTCTGGCTCTGGTGGCTCAAACATGTCTGGACATGTCCAATAAAGCTGCTAGACAGAGCGTCCATGTTTCAGGTCGTTTTCAGGTCGTAGACAATGCAGGGGAGCGGACACACCCCCAGCGTTTCAGAGCAGAGAAAACTGCTCTTTGTTCATGATTTTGAGACCTAATTTTGGCTTGGTGGTTAATATCACATGTTTCTGTGGTGTGACAAAAATCAGTACACATATTTTTTATTCCTTTACACAAACTTTAAATTGGCAAGGGTTATAGGGACCTCAGTGAAGACACTCCTTAAATATTGTCTCCGATGCTGCTTTGGGTGGAGAGGAGGTCGTATGACTCGAGTCCAACGGGTGACACAGGATGTTGTTTGACATCCTCTTGGACTCACATTCTTCACATATATATATTATAATTCTATGCATTACAAACTGTGTTTTCAAATTCTTGTTTTTTTTTTTGTGATTTTGTTCTTCTGTACACGTAACATCTATTGCACATCTGTCCATCCTGGGAAGGGGGTCCCTCCGCCGTGGTTTCTTCCATTTTTCCCTGTTAAAAGGCTTTTTCCTTACTCTTTTGAGGGTCCCTTGGAGGCAGATTGTGTTTTGTGATATTAGGCCTGTACAAATAAAATTTGACTTGACATGACTTTAGGCTAAATAGATGACACAGATTATTATGTGTCCCTCCAGTAACAATTGGAACTTGGATTTCTGTGCATCAGTAATTCAGTTGAATTACTGATTAATTCAAAGCTCTTTGTCTAAATATTCCATGAGGATTGCAGGAATATCTCACTGCCTCCAACCAAAATATTTGTATTGCTATAAATGCACTTTGCCTCTGGTTTGTTCCTATGTAAAATTTCCATACGTCCTTGACCCCATGTTAATCAACATTCAGATTCTACCATTGACAATGAGTGCATTGAGATATGAGAATGTAAGGCCAAAAAACCCTGATACATTGACAATCCTTTTCGATATCACCTTTGATTCGCTTAAAGAATGAGCAGGGAGATTGGATTTCTGCGAATGATACGGCGCACCCAGGAGGCCATTCATACCCGGTACATGTTCTCACTTTGTGTTGGCTATTCAAGAGGAACCTCCATGTGGAAGGCAGCCTTTGGAACGGGCCTTATTATTACCTGTGAAGCAGGGAGCGCCCCTGTGAACTATTCTAATGCGTGAATGGGACATGGGGTTCGCGGGCAGGAGGGGGGAGACTATTGTGTCCTCTGTTGCTTGTGTGTACATCTCTGCAAACACCGGAGGATGACGGTTACACCGGCCTCTGCAATGGCCTGTCACTACCTTTAGGGGGCATCCCAGGGTCTCCACTGTCCTCCGTTAAAGACAACAGCAGAGGGGACTGCCTAAACATGTAAACAGATGGTGCTGACTATCTCATTTGCTCTGTGTATTCAGCTCTAGATTTCATAGGTAAGACTGAATGAACAAGGGGGCACGGGGTACAAAGGCTGAGGGGGGAACCGAGGTGGGAGGAGGGCTGAAAACCTCATTTCCATCCTCCACTGCCTCCCTCTGCCTCTGTGTAAGAGATTACTCTACAGAACACCAACCCACATTCTGATGTGAGTGTGTGATGTGTGTGTTTTTAGGGAAGAGGGCAGCACCCTTAGTAGGGAAAGAGAAGAGTTGTTGCAGGATGACAAATGCACACACACAGAATAAGATAACACCGAGACAACAAAAGAAAACAGGAGTCGTAGCTGGATGAGGTGACCAGGGGGCTGTACTCTGAGCGAAGACAGTATAATAAATAGTGGATGGAGCTTCTGTGATGTCACCAGTAGCGTTTCGAAGAGCCATTTTGAGGCTCACAGTTTGATAGCTGTTGCTATCTAGGCAGTGCCTGACTTGGCTAACTCCCAGCTGATGCAAAAATGGGCAAAGAGGTGGAGCATGGGTGGAGCTGAGGTGGCCGAGTGAAGCAGCCGACTATGAGCTACCGACGAAGTGGCCACACCTTTAAGTCTGCACAACTTTAAAGGTGCAGTGAGTCATTTTGGAGAAAGACAGTTGATATTTGAACACAACAGCTCAACAAACACACCACTCCCTCCAGTGCTTCTTCAGAAGCTCCGCCCCTCAAATTCATGAACACATAATACCAAGGAAATGACAGTGACAACTGAGCAATGTGGCAGAATACCAGTGCGTATGCAGCCCGAAGTTGCCGATAGCCTCAATGAGGGAAAGTAATATTTTATCGCTATGAAAATACAAACATGGAGAAGACAAAGACTGACAGACAGCTGCTGAGAGCCGAGGAGCTTTGGGGGAGAGAGCCGGGGGCAGATCTGATGCTGATTTCTTTACTGTCAAGAGGAGAACTCGGAGTGTATGTTTCACACTTTTGGGCTGATTTAGCTTCATTCCTGCTTTTCAACCTGCAGCAGCGACCCACGGAGGAGTCGCGGACCCGTTTACAAGTGAGAGGAGAGTTCAGAGTTTGATTTTTAAACTTTTGGGATTAAAAAGTAGACTTATCTTCACTCCTGCTTCTCAACCTGGCTGCAGCAGCAACCCACATATGAGCCAATTACGCTTAAGAAGAGAGACAGGAGGGAGATAACAGAAGGAACCAGCTTCTCTGGTGAGTGCTATCAGAGGCTAACACACAAACACACATACAGCTGGCGCCTGCCAGCCAGTGCTAACTAGTTGTTAGCATGTTGCTCATTAGCTTACGGCTTTCTGTTTGGGGTAAATAAACACACTTGTGCGAGTTACCGTAAGGTGAAAATTCACTTTGCTTTTGGTCGGTCTCGCTTCCGTCACCTCCCCTCCTCCTCCTCCTGTCCTGCGCACAAATGCGAACATCACCTGTTGCCAACTGGCTGGAATAGTGTTGTGTGGCTCGGTCTCAGTCACTTTATTTAATATCCCATTTACAGAGCCAGAAACATCAGATTTTTTTTTTTCAGCACGCTCACAGAACATGGAATTAGAGGACTGTGAGGATACAATTCAATTTTTTAATTGTTAACTTAATTTTTTCATTTTTCCAACAACAAATGCACTATAGACTCAAAACATACAGTTATGAACTGCTGGACTAACACAGGTACAGAGCTGTTCATTGACTTTCCAGTAATCTATAGTCAGTCTGGTACACATTTTTAAAAGAGTACAGCATTGACGTGCATGTGTGTCTAACCAAGGTCTAACCTAACCCTCACACACATTCTGTAAACATGCACATATGTACTTGCTCATTTGTTGAGGCCCAGCCTTGAGCCTTAGCCTTGGAGATGTAGCTCTGGACCTGGAGTCCAGCCTGCTAATCAATAGCAAATCAGCCCACTAGGGAAAGGACAGAAGAAGAATAGAAAAGGACAACAAAGGCAATGCCCCGCTCTCTCCATTTCACCCAGCTGCATCTTTCTCCTCTCACCTTGCTCCATCGACCCCTGGCCCCACACACGCTCTGAATGTCCCTGTGTAAACACAAAGCTACTTGCTATTCTCCATCACTTAACAGTGCGAGTGTGTTTGCAGTCTGCTGCCCTTCAACCATTCATTACCAACACAGCCCGGCCCGAATTCTTTACAAAATCACAATACGGGCTCATGCCACACTCTGCTTTTCACATCACACGAGCCGAGAAACTGAAACAGAAACAGCATTGTTTGCTCTCAAGTGTTGCATATTTTCAAATCTGCATTCAGCAGATTGCATAGATTTGGGGAGCCGCTCACAATAATTTTGAATTCAACAGCACTTAACAAGTGAAACAAATAACTTCTAGTACTGTTGTGTGAATAGGGATATGGTATAATGTGGCCGATCGGCCCAGCAAGGCCATCATTTGAGTTAAATGAATGTCACAGCTCTTCAGCATATATACTGGAAGAGAAAACATGGAGTACATGAATGTGAATGGACAATAACATAAAGAAATGAAATAAAGACGAGGGAAAAATTATGCTGAAGTGCAACATTCTTGGATTCCAACATGGTGCAAAAGGCTGAATGATGGAGAGCAGCACCACTATACATTGAGGAGAGCAGCAGTCACATATGCAGACTGGAGGCCTCACAAATGTTATCTTTCCTGTTGAATGAATAGTGGATGAAAAATGAATTATTAAGGGGTTAAGAAGGGTAAAATAATAAATGTCCAACCCTAATTAAATTCACAATATTTTTTACTCAGTTACTTTGGTAAAGTCAAGCAAACATGGTTTTTTATTGCTTCTTTTTGTTGTAATCATATAACATAAGTTCAAAAATAAATATAGGCTCCACAAGGGGGAAGGTCAAGGTTCAAGACTTTTATGGTCCATAGAAGCTTAACTTTGAATGATATTTTCCATAAAATACCGCCTATCAAAGGTGTGTCATCACTCTCCATCAGATTTGTGAAAGACTGTGGTCTGCTATTACACTTAGAACCCCTTTTCCATTCCCTGTTCATGGTGGACACATCAGTGGGACACACAGGGTCCTATCTTACACCCAACACACTGCGGATGGTGTGGTTGATGCGAGACTTCTGCACGTGCGTCCATTAAGATATATACGAAGTCTCGCGAGATCGACGCCATGTTTACATCCTACTGGCTACATACTACAGCTGACATTTCTGCTAAAAACATGGCGTAAATGGCGTCTTTTGCGGTTCATTTTTAATGTCGCGGCTCACGGACACTTGGATTACACCACACAAGCAGGATGGAGACATTTTGTGTTTGTTTTGTGTTCTATTTTTAAACGTTTTATCCGTGGTCACCATTCACTGCCATTGTACTGGATGAGGCTGCTACCCTGTTTCTCCTAAAACTCCAGGACTGTTTTGTGAACTGAAGACCTTCACCCATCATCACATCAGCATAGTGGTGAGTACATACTGAGTGGATTATCATGTAAAGTGGAGTACCACTTTAAGAACCCAGGTATAAGCGCTTGAAATGATTAAGAACCCAGATATGAGCAGATTGATGAGGTTAAGATTTATTAAGGTATTGTAGTCCTATTACACCTTGAACATGGCAGTTAAAGGTGTAACATGGTACTTACATTGTAGTTAACGCTGTAACAAGATATTGCATTGTAACCAATAATGAATTTATGAACAAACTGTAGGATTTCACTTCATCTTCATGTGTTCAGTTGATGGCTATGTAGGGTAACATAGGAGAGGCTGTCGGTGTGTAACAGGGTGGGATTCTTTTGTTGACTTTGTAGAATGTGCATCCAAATTAAATGAAAATTGACTTGCACATTACTTGAATGTAGCAGATAGATAATGTATTTCAGTGCAGTTTTTTTTAATTGTTCTTTAAGCTATCATGTAGCAAGTCCGGAGCAGAGTTCACAGACCTGCCACTAATGTTCAGCTTTTTTATTGTCCATCAAGCATAACTGCAATCTGCCTAACCTTAACCAAACCTTCTGGGGTTTTGCTTAATCGTCAAATATAAAACTTGCAGTCTGTCTGTCAGTCTGTGGTTGACATGCATGAAAACATGCATGTGAGGAGGGACAAAAGAAAGACAAAAGAAAGAACAAACACAACAATGCAACATCCATATTTATTGTGCGTTCTCTACAGCTGTCATCAACTCCATATGATCATTAACACATTGAGTGATGCACAAATCAGCAGATGACAACCTGCACACACAGGGGATGGATAAGAATACAAAAAAGTCCATCCCTGAGGAGCTGAGACACGTCCCAGCTGGGGAGCTTCCCCATCAATGCAGCTACAGCACAAGTCCCTCTTTTCTTCACACATCATGAGAATGAACTACCACTACTAAATATAGAGGTGAGCTTCAGAGTCGGAGTCTCGGGGGCTCTGGATGAGTCTTATTTGATAATTTGGCCTCATTTTATGGATCCTATATAAACCGGCCTTAGTGGGATTGCAAGCAGAGACACCTAGTAAAAAGGCTGGACGGGGTAGTGTGTGCGTGAGGAGGGGTAAAAGGGCATATTATCTACATATACACACTTATATCTATCTTTATATTTGTGTGTATGTGCAAATGTGCGAGTGTAAAAGTCCTCACCGCTGTGGCAGCTTCAACCGAGCAAGAAAAAGTGGAGCGGATCCCAGTGGTGAGACTATTAGCGCCTGCGAATTATAAAACTATTAACCAGAATGTAGCTCCCAATTAAAAGATGATTCAATATCAAGATCTGATGGCTGAATTTTGATTAAGCAGAGACCCCATTAGGAGCGAAGGGAGATGGACGGCGGTCGGCGACTGGGCCTCTGCTTAAGAGGCAGTGGTCTAATACAGATTTGTCTCTTTTTGGGCAAATTAAGGTTAATTACTTTAAATAACATGGCTGGGAGCAAATGGAGGGAGAGATGTGTTTTAATTCTCTGGACAGTCGGAGGGCAGGTGGAGAAGGTGGACCTGCTTGTCTGCTCCAGGATATTGTCAGCCAAGGGTGAATGGGCACACACACACACACACACACACACACACACACACACACACATTTCTTTTGCTACACTTATAAGGACTTTCCACTGACAGTGTTCATTCCCTAAATCCCTAAACCTAATTTAAACTTAATCCTTATTCTAATCTCGAACCTAAACCCAACTTTACCCCTAAACTTACTTTAACTAGAGCTCCCACTCTTAGCCCAGTTCTTAATCTGATTTGAATTTATTATCCAGACTCCAGATTTTTGGGTTTAACAGGATTATCATCTTCTACAAACCTCCATTATGGAAATTTGGCCAGTAGTATTTTGAGATACGTGTATGTGCTAAAGATGCTTGAGCAGAAATTTAAAAGCGAAGGATAAAGGTTGATATCAACATATGGCTAAAAATGATTAGACTTGTTATTTGTTGAACTGTGTACTTACATTATCCCAAGTGTTTCAAATCATATTCGAATCAGAGGAATATGTCATTTAAATCAAGATAATGGTGCGTTTAATTTGGTTGTCTGTCTGTGGCATCCAGGGAAACAGAATTCATGGAAAGAAGTCAGCTAAACATAACATGAATAAAACTACTTCAGAACGTCATCAAACTGCACCTTTTGTTGTTGTTTCGTTGTTTGTTTTCATGAGGCAGCAGAAATGACATGCTGTGTGTTTGAATTCATGCACAGCCCGGCACTGTTGCTGAGGACTTAGTTGGAACAAAGATCAAGGAGCCACAAAAATCATCTTCTGGAGAACATGAACAACATGAACATGATTCATGTCGGTCTAATTGGTCTGTAGTGATTAGATGTCTCGCTCTGGACCACAGTGTTTGTGCTCAGACACAAAGATTGTCTGCTGACAATTTATCCCCTGGAGGTAACAGCCAGTATCTCAATTCTTCTGGGCTGGAACTAATGATTATTTCCATTATTGCTCAATTAGTCGATTATTTTCTCGATTAAACTATTATTAATCAATGAGTAGTTTGGTCCGTAAAATGTCAGAAAATGGTGAAAAATGTCGATCCCTGTCTCCCAAAGACCAAGGTGACGTCCTCAAATTGTATTATGTTCAAACACAAAGATATTCAGTTTACACACACACACACAAAAAAAAGTGTGATCTGGTGTAGTTTTGTTAGTGTTTGGTTTGTTTGTTTGTTGCTGATTTATGTTTGTGTGGATTGCGGTTTGTGTCTGTTTTGTTATTCAGTTTACTGTCATAAAAAGGACAACAGAAACCAGGAAATATTCACATTTGAGAAGATGAAATTAGAAAATGTGGATGTTTTTGTTTAAAAAGACTCAAAATGATTAATTGATTATTAAAATAGTTGGCAATTAATTTGTTAATCGATTAATTGTTGCAACTCTAATGTCTTCCATTAAAACTAAAGTAAGCCTGTTTTGAATACGGAAGGCGTCCGATGTAGGGAGTAAAGTAAAAAGTTGTCAGACAAAGAAATACTCAAGTTAAGTACGGATACCTGAAAAATATACTTAAGTAAAGTAAGTATTTGTACTTCGTCACTTGCCACATTTGGTAGGACGCTAATGTTTATGAGCAGATATCTGCATATGATTTAAAAAAAAAAAAAAAAGCTAAATTATCAGACAATTGCTGATGGATTCCAAAACTGCATTTTGGCAATAAATTTAGCCTCTTTTGCTTTGCTCAAAGCTCGCTCAAACATGATTGGTCAACAAGCTACTCCAACTATAAACAGGCTACAAACAGGAAATCAGAACACTTCTGGTACAAAAATTGCCCCTTGCCTGCAGATTATACCTTCAAATGCAGATATCTGTTTATAGAGATTAAACAAAGGACAACCCATCAGCGCCATCATTAGGTCCATCACCTGCTCAGGCAGAAAGATTCACTCTAAACATTTGTGACATAGAGCACACGCAGTCATACAAATACCAGTGAATGCTGCATGTGATGTGAATAGCTTTAAATGAAACCGCGCCAACAACAAAGAGCCACCACATCCTCTACAAATCAAACGAGGAATACTGCAGGCTCCATACAGAAGACTGAACCATAGAGGACAAGAGTGTGCAGGCTCCATACATTAAGAGTGTCAGAAAGGACTCAAGCGTCTGTTTTTCACCTCTTCATGTTCCATCTCCCAGTGGTGTTATAGCTGATGATGATGTCTGTCATTGATTGGTCAAACATAGCACAGAGGGTGAGAGACACACACAAACACACACACAGATAGAGGTAGTCATGTGAATCCTCTGTGGGTTCATATGGCACACACACTATAGGGCATTACACAACACTGCACATGGTATATGATAATGTGCTGAAGAGTGTGCTGTCACTACTTCAGCGGCCAACTGAAGGTTCTCATGGAATAATGGAGTATTTCCATTTTATATTGTTTTACACTTATACTGAGGCCTGGGAGATATGAAAAACCTGTCACGATAGTGAAGTTTCATATTGGTTGGTATTGATAATTATTGATCTTCTAGGTTTGTGATGGGTGATATGTTTTGTATTTTAAGGGGTGGAAGCGGCTAATGTGATAAAAATGAGTTTCTGGTATTATCACAGGGCGACATAGACAAAATCAATATATCACAATATTTTTTTGACCAAACAGCTCGTTCAATGATGTGGAGGTATTGTAGGGATAACTACTGGTAACCTGACACACCGGATGGTTTGTTACACAAAAAAAAGAAGGAAAAAAAAGAAAATCCAAGGGAAACCCTGTACAGTGCGATCTGCCTCCTTGTGTCTTAGTCTGTTTTAATCTAGTGTTTCAAGTTATTTGCTTCCGGTGAGGAACTTGATGCTCAAGGTTTTGCTGCGAGCAAATACCTGCTGACATAAAGGACAGAAGTTAATTACACAAATGCAAACATTTAATCAGTCACAAAAACACTCTTTAGCCTTCAACTGCCAACATTTTATTAACACATATAAATATATTTTACTGTCATTATGAGTCCAAAGCTTGAATGGCTTTAAAGAGATGACTGTAATTAATTCAAACAAACAGACCCATCCTCACATCTTTGACACTGTGAGCCTCTGTTGTGGTCAGTTGTTGTTGTGGTGTTTACATGTCCCCTCTGGTTACACTCATTGTTCAGGAGACTCCAAGGCTGCACGTGGTGTTAAACAGCTTCTGAAGGACACGCAGGCCTCCACATCTCCTCACCAGAAGCAGACCAGATAAAGCAGCCTCTCTTTGAACAAGTGAACTGCATTATTGACACTGCCCTCTCAGCCCTGCTCTTCACTCGGGTTTGTTGTGTTTTTGAAAATCTTTTTTTTTTTTCCTCTAATATCAGTGGTTATATACAACACCATATGCTGGCAGTGAAAGATATTTGTTATGTTGCTCTGACATAAAAGAGTGAACACTGAAGTCCTCCTCAGAGTTAAATTATAATTTACTTCTTTTTATTCATATTTTTCACTACACAGAAACATATATATTGACGTATAGATAACATGTGTATCCTCTCGGTGATATCTC
>JAJHUR010112077.1:0-22704 GCA_027495735.1 Lutjanus campechanus | reverse complement strand
AAGACTGAATACATTTAAATGTCCAGCATGTAAGAATTAGGCATTGGCAGAATATGGCAGAAGTGGAATACAGTTGTATAATGTTGATAAGTATGTTTTCATTAATCTATAATCACCTGAAAAGAAGAATAGTTGTGTTTTTCACTACATTAGAATGAGCCATTTATATTTACAGAGGATGCAGGTCCTCTTCCATGGAGGCCGCCATGTTGTACCGCCAGAACAGACAAACCAAATACTGGCTCTAGATATGGCCTTTTGTGTTTCACATGGGTTTTGCGGCCACCATAGGTTCTCCTACGTGCTTGGAAGTGGAGGGTGAGATGAGGTGTTTGCAGCCTAAAATTTTTACAAATATATGGCAGCAAAATAAATAGTTTTCCAGTAATTGTTATCCCACCAGAATATGATTACTCACTTTATAGAAAAAATATTCACAGAAATAATAAGCAAATAGTTGAATTAAAGAAAGCATAAACTAAAATAATTAAAACTATTTTTATAGAGTTCCTTTTTTCGTCCTTTTTCTGAGTGATGGGGGTGTAATGGTGGCTATGACCCTGCAAACATCAGTTAATGGAAGGCTTACTATGTCTTTTAATAAATGTACATGTGTGGAAAAACACCTGGAAATGATTACTACCTACAGTATCTGGAGCTGATAATAAAAGTGAGATCATGAGACGGGGTCATGGTCTTCATTTTGTACATATGATATTTTCTCAGGATGAAATGTAGTGTTGCATTAGCCTAGATAATATTGTCAGGTGGTCCAGTTTTTTTTGTCCACCTCATCTATTTCATTAAATATTTTGTTTATTCGTGGTTTTAAACTATTATACTGATGATGTGAGACATTTTTAATACTGCAGATTCTACAGATTTAACAGGACAGACTCAGTCAGCAGGTCCTGTGCAGGTGAAGGGATCAGCTCTGAAATCAAATAGTGGTAAGGTCTGCCTCTCTCCTCTTTCTCCTCTCTCCGTGTGGAGGAGGCCTAATGGCCGCCTGTTACAACATGACAGCTTCAACTTAATCCTCATTAAGTACTGTAACAATGCAGGAAGTGGCTGCTGCAGTCACGATTAGACGGGCTCACTATTTGGCAGGAAATGGCTCCTTTCAGCTGCGTCCAAGACACCTAGAGCGTCCCAAAACTTTTCTCCTCTGACTAACCCTCCTCCTCTGGTGAACATAATGTCCCCCGGCAGCAGCGGACACGAGGACATAAAAGAGGAGAGAAGAAGGTTATAATTTAATGAATTATGTTTGTTTTTAAAAATATATTTATATAGAGAGAGTAAAAAAAAATAGAGATGAGATGAGATGAGCTCTCGGAGGGGTCTGGGCTGCGTAAGCTCATGTTCATACTTGAAAAAATACAGATGATTGGGTCTAAAATTTCAAAATAAGAGTTTTTTTTAATGCGAACCTAAACAGCGGATAATTTCAGTAAATATTCTGCCGTGAGTTTAGTTTCATATTCAGTTATGGTATCGGTTCTCACATTGTGTTTATTTATATTTCAAGCGTCTTCTCGGTTATCTCAAAAGAGTGTACGCATATTCAGCATTTTTATAAATTAAAATAATTTTTTATCAGTTTTCAAGTAGTTTAGCCTATATATCGGATCCTATTGGCTAAGTAGACTAACGCGAAATTAAAGAAATTGACAATGGTGGAAAGTTACTGAGTAGGGGAGACTGGGCACGGTTGCAGCAATTTTTGCATTTCTGCCCCTTACTCAGAGACGATTTGGACCAGAACAACCATGTATTTAATAATTTAAACTAACATCTGACTGCTAATTACCCATAGCATTTAAAGATGATTACATAAGAAATATTGTTCACAATATTTATTTGAAATGGGACAGTTGCAACATGTTAAAAGATCCATTAAATGTCACCATTTAACTTATAAGCATACTAGCATTAAGCATACTAGTCTGAAAATATGCACTTACAACATATTATTTATTTATGTGGTAATGTTTATCAAATAACAGTTATTAAGTTTTGTTTGTTTGTGTGTAGAACAAAGGCAGATGTTGAGTCAATGTGCAGATGTTACAGATGCTACTAAATCTCTCTATGTTTCAGTGTGAGACAAAATATTGTGGTGTGTTCTGTTTTGATAGATCTGTTTAGCCTGGGGACGACTGCAACGTGTTGCAACTGTCTCCGCCTTATCAGTCATGACAGAACATCATGTGTTAGCTTGGCACGTGCTAAACATCAGCCACTTGGAAGTCAACAAAACAATGACTCAGTAAGTGTTGATTATGAATTTTAAAAAAAGATCATACCTCAAAAACATTTTTTCCCCCAATAAATGTAGCAGATGATGAATGTGTCCTTTGTCTTCTGGAGGGGGAGAAGGTCTAACTGAGTTTGTGCATTATGAGTCATCACATGTTTCTGATTGGATGAAAACTGTTTGCAACCATCCCCTGTCGTAACTGTCCCCAGTCTACCCTACATGTACTCAAATACCATACATAAGTATACAATTTGATTGAGGTACTTGTTTTTGCCTACTTCTACTTTACTATTAGTTTACTCCATTACATATAACTTGATAAGTTTAGCTACTGGTTACTTTGCAGATTCGGATTACTAATGCAACATATAATTAACTAGATGAAATATGATGTTTAATTATAAATTAAGATAAATCTTCTCTTGGAGAAATTCACAACCTACCCAGCAGTATATAAATTAGCTCCACCTTTACCAGCTCCAACATTAAAGTGATGAACATCTTAATACATCAATAATTATAATATAATAATATGACTTATTTTACTCAAAAATGGGCCATTCTGCATAATGAATCACTCACTTTTGGTACTTTAAGTAAAGTTTAGTGCTAATACTTTTACTTGAGTAAGATTTTGAATACAGTAACAGAGTATTTCTATACTGTAGTACTGTTGCCTTTACTTAGAGTAAAGTAAAGTAAAAGATCTGAGAACTTCTTCCACCAATTATGGAGTAAATTAATTAACGCCTGTTTTTAAAGCAATGTAAAGGCACAGATTACTCAGATGAAGCAAATTAACATAGGTAATTCTAATTGCTTTAACCACTTCTTCTCCACAAAGGCCAATAACGTACAATTAAAACTGTTTTCTTTTTTTTAATTGAACTTGTAAAGACCTCTTGAACCTGTTCTGCACTTGCTGTAATAGATCACAGCTACCATGTTATAGTCAGATTACACTGGGGGGTAGTTATGTGTAATTAATGTAGTGAAACTGGTATAAGAGTCGCTGTCATTTGTGTCCTTGTGTCTCCCTGTGTGGCAGGACTTTGCAGGCTGGCTGCTCACTGAAGTATAAAACCCTGCAGGATCATCACAGTTCCTCCCCTGCTGTACTTTATCTACCTGACGTGTGTGTCCACCTCACTGGAGAAGGCAAGCAGATTTTTAAAATTACTGCTGCAGAATATGGTGTTACAGGCAGGCAAATATGTCACCCTTAATTATCTGTAATATTTGACTTTGGCCGGATGGATTTCTGTATCTTGTGTTCAAACAACAAACTTCTTGTTTTCCATTCAGGATATTGAGGTTTGAACTATTGTAACAAACACCACATCCTCCACTTTTTCACCCAACATGTCCTGCTCTCTGGTTTGTTCCTCTGTTTCTCTTTCACTGAAATGACAGCCATTTTGACCTCCATGTTTTTTAAAGCTAGCAACAATCTCTGAGATTTGGATGTCGGTGGTTATGACCTGAAACATAAGGCCTTTAATGACCTTTGATGATCCTCATCTCCCTCACGGTCTTAATGTAAAATGAGGAGAGTGGGGTTATAAAACACAGCAACATCTTAAATATTCATGAACACTCTCCTATTAAAAAAGAAAAAAGTTTAAAGAAGGGATTTAAAAGATACAAATGATGTGTCCTGTCTGATCTCAATAGGCAGAGTGTTCCACAGTCTCGGGGCTCAAATAGCAGCGGCCCAGTCACCTTTGGTCACAAGCTGGGAGCTGGGATTAACTAAGCACAACAATCTTTTGTGAAGCATAAATAGTACAGACACTGTTGTGGAGAGTGCGTATTATCCTAACAACATCATGAATGTTAACCAGCGGGAGGCCGTTGCATTTTCTAGTTATCTTTTCAATCTGTTATCATTACTTTAACCCCTTAGAGGCCATAATTAAAATGTAAGCCTTTGTGGTTGAAAACACATTTTGATTTCAATATAAAAGTCCTAAGTTTGGCCTTAAAACAGTGGTTACCAACCCTTCTTCCTTAAGGGACCCCCAACTGACCCCTATGATGTATTTTATGGATATTTATATTCAGTGCATAACAATAACAGTACAGAACAGCTAATAAACTGTACAATTAACCCAAACGGTGAACACAATAAGCACAGGAAGTTGGATTAATTTTGAGCAGATTATTTTCTGTGAATATTGCATCAGCGATGAGGTTTTCTGGTATTTTTAGAAACAGTTTCTTTTAGTCTGTGAGATGTTTTGTAGAAGTTTAGATTTTAATTGATGATCTAAATTCTAAAAATAAGTTCATTTAGTTTTCTTCTCAGACATACATAAAATGCTGAGATATTTATTTAAGTTGTCTTACATCACTTAAACTCAAGAAGGCCTTGTGAGCCCACGTGAAGCTTTGGGGACCCCCAGAGGGCACCGGGACCCTCAGGTTGGGAACCAGTGCTTTAAAGGACCTTTCCTGTAACTCTTTAACTATATATCATATACATGTTACATATTTTGCTGACCCTTTTTAAATTAATGCTAACAAGCTGCATCTTTTTTAGTTGTATTTTAACTATTTCAAGCATCCATTATTATTATTACATATTATGGTGTTATTAAATATATCTTCTTACACTTCTTTTCTTAATGCTTCATGTGACTGCATTTCATCAAACTTTAAAGGCTTCTGTAATGAGAATAATCAAGTCATTCTACTTTTTTAATTTTTATTTGTAAAAAAGTGACAGCTGTGTTGAACTTAAGCACAGTTAAAATGACAAAACACAAATCAAACAATCTGTTTGATTATATATTGCAAAATACCAATTAACAAATTGCATCATACTGCATTTTTTTATTGCAGAAATTACTTTGCAAATGACCAAACTCAGTAGTTTATGCTGAAATAATGAACACGGTGAGTACAGAAATCTGTATAACAAATGTCTTTACTGAAAAAACACAAATAAAACTAGATAAAGTGTAAATAAATGCAACGTCCTACCAGTTATTTGATAATATATCAAATGGTAATCATCAATAATGGCGAGCAACAAATGCATCTGGTGTGATGAAGAAGAACACTGAATAAATAAGTGGTTTAAATACAGATTTATACTGCCATCATCTGGAGGAAGTGAGTCAAACAGCAAATGAGAAAAAAAACCTGGAGTGAGAAAAAACACAAGTTCCAAAACGCTTACATGGAAAAAAATAAAAAATAAAAATGAGAGCTTCATCATAAAACAGCATTTGTGCAAACAGGTAACAGTCAATCTTATTATTGTATTATTACTGGTTTCTTGTCTCCAAGCAACATGTGCACAGCATATAAACATCCACCACAGTGAGAGTGAAACAGTAAAAATCTAAAGGGAAGTACAGTCAGGCAGCAAGTCGACTGAATTGCACAGTGTCCAAAAATTGCTTTTTTTTTATGCATCGCAGTCTCAAAACATGTTTAAAGTACACTGTCCATACCTTCAACACATTAATAAATACTATTGGATATCAAGCAAGCAGCTGGTTCAGGCGCTAGTAAAGCTAAAATAATTTTTAAGTGTCGTCTATCTCATCAATGTTCACGTGTTCCCCTTCAGTGAATTAACTACATATGCAGCTTTTCACCCAAACCGCCAAGTACACATCAAACATACCACTACACTACATTAAGATCATTACAGATATATATATAGTATACTGTATATCCAAATGTTTCCTTACTAATACTGTGTATCAGAGCTGACCAACCAGTGCTTTGAAAATACTGAGTTAATGCACAACAAACAGACACAGCGACAAGAGTCGCATCTGACTTTCTGTTTGGCCAGTGGATGATTTAAACTAGGGCTGAAAAATCACTCAAAATTACCTGGAATTACATCACAGCCTACTGCAATTTACAGGTGGAATATTTGTTACAGGCCAATGTGTCAAAATATCACTGTAAATAAAATAGTCATTCTGCAGAGATGTCCTGGTCTACACATCAAATTCTCAGATCCCTGTAAAAATCACATTGTAATCAATTAAATATGTTTTCAATGAAAATGAGAATAATTATGTAAAGGTTTTCATTCCCTCTAATAATTGCAATTGCAATATTAGTCAAAGTAATAGTAATTTCGTTAAGCCCTAGTTTAAATCTAATACTAATTTAATCTTAAACGCTAAGGATTCTCTGACCACTTCGACTTTACTTTATCCAAAATAAAAATAGCTTCATGTTGGTTTTGCAAGAAAGATTTCAGCTAAATGATTGGGACAAAGGTTCCCTGTGGAGTTTTTGACCTCTAGTAGTGCTATGGGGCTGTCTGTCTATGAGTGGTCCTCTATCCATCCAAGTCGGGTATTCCAGAGGTCCCTCTCCCCAGAAATGCTTCCAGCTCCTCCTGAGGGATCCCGAGGTGTTCCCAGGCCAGATGAAATATGTAATCCCTCCAGTGACTTCTGGGTCCACCCCGGGGTCTCCTCCCAGTGGGGCGTGCCCAGAAAACCTCCAAAGGGAGGCACCAGGAGGCATCTTAATCAAGATGCCCGAATCACCTCCGCTGGCTCTACTCCGAGCTCCCTCTAAGTGTCTGAGCTCCTCACTCTATCTCTACAGCTGAACCCGGACACCCTATGACGTAAACTTGTATTGGTGATCTCATTTTTTCGGTCACTACCCAAAGCTCATTGACCGAAGGTGAGGATCAGAGCGTAAAACAACTGATAAATCAAAAGCTTTGCCTTCCTGCTCACTTCCCTCTTCGCCACGATGGTCCGGTACAATGCCCCCATTGCTGCTTACGCCTGTTCATCTCACGCTCCATTTTGCCAGTACTCAGATTTGTCTATCTCATGTGCACACACAAGGATGCGCATGCACACTCATCCTACCAATGCTGTCACACTATTGTACTGATTAAAAGCTGGTGTTAATAGGTCAGGAAGATGAAGATATAACTTTTGTTTGTTTACAAAAAAACAAAACTCCACAGGGTCCCTTTATTGGGAAAAGTTTGACATTTTGGCAAATATGCTTATTTGCTCTCTTGCTGTGAATTTGTTGAGAAAGTAGATGCCATTCTCATGTCCGTACGGTAAACATGAAGCTACGGCCAGCAGCCAGCTAACTTAGCTTAGCATAAAGACTGGAAACAGGGCAAAGAGCTAGCCTGGCTCTGCGCGAAGGAAACAAAATCCATGCACCAGTGCCTCTAAAGCTCACCAAGACTCACACTAGACGTTTCCCTCTGTTTCCAGTCTTTGTGCTAGGCTAAGCTAACATGTAGCACCATTAAAAGTTTGGATACATCTTCTCATTCAATGTTTTTTCTCAGTTTTTATTAATTTACTACATTGTAGATTAACACTGGAGACATCAAAACTGTGAAACATGGAATTATGTAGCAAGCAAAAATGTTTCAACAAGGCAAAATATGGTTTTCTTTTAAAGAGTCTAAAGTATAAAAGACTCCCGCAGTTCTACGCTGGCAATCAAAGATTTAATGAACTGATTTAATGAAAATCTTTGATTGCAAGCGCAGAAGACAGCGTGCAAGAGTCTTTTTGCATATTGTTGACACACAGACTTCTCAGACGCAAATGTCAACTTCCAAGTGTGCAAAAGCTTTTTGCTCTTTGATATTTTAGAGGCAACAAAGTAGCCAAATTTTGCTTTGATGGCGGCTTTGCACACTGTCGGTATAATCCGAACCCTTCTTTAAAAAAAAAAAAAAGCCTCTTGGATGAGAGGCGAAATGTCTTCAAGAACTCTACCAAGTCCAGTTGCCTTCCAACAACCTTTTTTTAAAAAAAAGAATACTATAACTTGGACAACAGAGAATCTTCACAGACGTATAATCTGAATCATTTCTTATAAAAAATAGAGAAAAAACACGAGTTGTTTGTCCAAACTTTTGACTGGTGCTGTATATGAAAGTGGGATCAATCCTCTCATATGACTCTCAGCAAGAAAGTAAATAAACTTTTGCTTTAATTTGTTATTGAGCTGTTAGAACAAACTATAAAAACCACTGTGTGGCACTGTAATAAAAGATGAGGCCATTAAACCTTATGCTTTCCAGAAAACTTCAATTAGTTAAAATCCAGTCATTGTGCCCCAGTGCCCCAAATAAATGAAGGAATGCACCGATTGGACGCCTGCCAAATGACACAGTGCACTTTCGGATTTCATTACCATGCCTCCTCTTCCTCTTACCCTTTCATCAGCTGCTTCGCCTTTTTTTCTGTTCATGCTTTCACATCATTTTCCCTGCAATTGCCCTCCTCCGTCTCCCTGTCCCTGTTGTCCTCAGAGCAGGCTGGCCAGGCTGGTGGTCGGTCCGTTCTGAGGCTGAAACTGTACCGGTGGCAGGCCGTCCGTCCACTGCAATACAACACATTATACGAGAGTTTATTTTAAAATCTAGACAGGGTGGACTGAGTCACGGTTCATAGGTTGACTGATTGATGCTTACACTGATGAGGTTGTGTTCAGGGAGGCTGCAGGCTGCGATGTGGTCCTGCAGGAGCTGCTGGGAGAAGTTCTGGTGCATCTGAGCTGCCTCGTGGGCGTCCATGGTGTTTCCACAAGCCTTGTTCAGATCTGCTGGGAAAAACGATCGTTGTGAATAAATACTGATGACCACAGCTGCAGTTTTGGATCGCAACATCAGGTCCAACTTTGAATATACTCATATATTGTGGTGCGATTGTTTCTTCAGTCACTTTGCTGTTTTCCCTAAGACTTGTCCACTTCATATTCAGTTGTGGTTTGAATTTGGTACCTCTACCTCCTCTGCAGGGGCTCTCTCCCTGTATGACTGCTGAAGAAAGACTACAACACAGAATAATAATACGGGCCAAGAAAACCACACTACTGGCCATGAAATGTGTATGAATATTCATGATCCCCTGATGATGATTCCCCGTGATTCTGATGACTACAATCTTTTGTCTAACCCCGCTGTCCACATAACCACGGAGTTCCTCTGTATGGAACCCAAAAGTGTTAAATATTAAACTTGATGGGCACTCAGAGAGCAAAGACTTCTGCCAAGGCCAAAAGTCCACTCTTCTATGAAATGCAAATCTGCAAGTGCAAGCTGTCAGTATTGTTGCTGCTTCTCATGAAGCATAAAGCTGGAACATTTTCCTTAATATCTCTGATGGAATTTATTGCAGAGAAATCAAATTTAGATGTAAGTAAGAGTACGATTAGTTGCATGATATACATGTATTTATGTTTACATGGCCACACATTAGTTTGAGAAACAAGCATTGTTACAATTGTGGCGATATAACAATTGTGCTGTGCTTCATAATGACTGCTTTCTGTATGAAGTTTGAACAACTGCATGTGTCAGCTGCCCCGGAGGATTACCGGCACATGTGATAGAAATTCTTTGTATTGCTAATGGCTGTTCTGTCACTACTGAACTTTACTACCATCTGCTGGATTTTAAGATGTATGGCATTTATTCCGCCAAGGCCACACAACACACAACATTACACAACATTAACAAAAGCTAAAAATCACAGGCCCATGTTACACTCTTCCACCAAGTTTCATGAAAGTCAGCACCAAAAACATAAAATAATTGCATGAATGATCCCAGGAATGCTGTGCTTGATATATAAATGAACCAGTGGTTTATGAAAGAATTCATTTTCGTATCAATACAATTTTATTAGATATTACTTTTTTTCTTTATAGACATTTTTATTAATGTCATTTTTCATGAAAGTCGCATGAAATAAAAATCCTGCTGGGAATGAAGGCCAAAAGACTTTTGAAGAGGGGCCTTTTTAAATAAATAAAATACATTTCAATTCAGCTCATTTTTTATTATTAAATCAAAACAAACTCTGACATTTCACCTTGTGCCAACATCAGACCAAATTGACCACTGGTACACAAGGAAAATCAAAAACCAATGTGAAGTTTGCATTTAAGTTGAATCCATTCCCTTCTGGGACACTCTATAATAAGGTCAAAATATAAACTTATCCTCTGGTAAATCTTTTGACATATTTTGAAATAAATGAACATAAAACCTAACGCTGACCTCACTGTGAGTGAAGGCTGAGTGACAGTCGGCCGTACCTTTGAGGAGTGCGGAGGACCAGAGCTGCACAGACATGTCTGGGATCTTGCTGGCCAGCTGCATGGCAGGAACCACCATGTTGTTACTTTCCTGAAGAAAATATGAGAGCAGAGAAGTGATTTAGATCACATCTGCAGTCCTGAGAATCAGATAAAACTGTGCGTGCTCTAATGGAGAGGATATGTGGTGACATGTAGACTCACCCTGTGGTTGCCCAGGACAAAGAAGATGTGGCCCAGTAGGACTAACGAGCAGGCCGTCAGCCTGTTTAGATCCTCAGCGTTGGACATCTTCAGGGTCTCCCTTAGAAATCTTCTGTTGATCCAAGTTTACATGATGAGCTTTCTTGCTCCGAATATATGGACAGAATATCAAGACTGAATGTAACTTTTACAGCACGCATATTAAACGTTTTCTTACTTGGCCTCGTTGTAACGTCCCTGGAAGAAAGACAGGAGCCCTCTGATGTAAAACGCTGCGGCTCGTAGACAATGAGAGCTGAGGAAGTCAAAGTTATGTTATTTTAAAATTCATGTAACAAACTTGAACGATGTGATGTGGTATCTGTAGTTACCTGACAGGAAAGTTGTGATCAGGATTGATCCTCTCTAGAAGGCTGTACAGCTGTGGATTTAAAAAAATAAATAAAAGTTAGAATAAAACTGAGGGAAAATTTTCTGTGTTTAAATGCTGGAGGAAGAAAGGAGGAGCTCTCTGACCTCTTGGTGTCTGTTGCCTTCCCGGATGTAGACGCTGGCCAGGTTGGTCACGATGAACGTCCACAGCTCCTGGTGTGTTGTCAACTGACAGAAGAGGAGAAAAAACAAGGAAAGAGACGATGACAACATCAAGTCATGTAAGGGTCACATTGCCAGAGCTTTTATACCCAAAACTGTTCTTGTTTGAAATGTTACAAATATCGCCGTCTCACTCAGCGTCTTCAAAATTGTTAACTTTTCAGGAACCGGTACAAACAAACTTATACATACTCTGGATATTCTACTGGGTTAAGATCTGAGGGGTTTAATACGAAGTGAGTCACAAAGGTGGCCACATCACCACGCGACTTATGTTGAACTCATAATAGGAGGCTATGTTCAGAGTTTCAGTTCAAATCTGCTGTAAAAAGCGCCGACCTTTCATTAATTCTTTTTCCAGAAGATATTCTCTATAAGTGATCTAGATTCTCACCAGAGGGAAGACGTTACACACGCAAACATGTTGAGCTGTGCGTTAGTGATCTCACCAAATGAAGCTGTGCACCATAGCGCAAACTGTATGCATCACGTCGCCACGGGAACATGCTTTCAGTTGGTCGAGATAATTTTACACAGCATTTCTTCTATAAACTAAAAGGATGATGTAGGCACAGCAACTACAGGCCACTTTGAATGATGTTTTTTATTCCTGATCTGGATTTGCTGCCTAGTCTGTTTTACACCTCTGGTATTGCGGCTAATTGAACACTGATTTGAATATTGATTAGTCTATATTTATCACAAATTATATTAATTTAAAAAAAATTATTTCACTTTGATATGAAGGATTTCTATCCTTCATTAAGAGACGCTGTCAAACTGAATGCAATTCTTCTCCCCAGACTCGGGGAAGGCTGTTTATAAATGTCAGTTGTCTTTCAATGTAAAGCTAAGACCGTCCTCCTGAAAACAAAAGCCCACTGCTCTGAAAATACACACTCTGGAGTTTGAGTTTAGTGGCTGCCTCTCCTTACTACCTGCCAGATTCCATTAACAATTCACTCAATTTAACCGTTATAAACATCTACTCCTTCTACAAGATTATTAATGATTTCTTATGACCCTGTAATAACTAACTTATTGCGGTAATAACTTGTTAATATTCTTCACAGTTCTCCCTTAGAACAACCTGTTCCTCTTGACTGAAGTACACAGCACATGATTGGTCCATTTTGTGAGGAAAAAGAGTCAAATGACATATCAAACATTTATCCGAACACACACAGAGCCTGAAGAAGAAAACCTGAATTAACAAAGAAAGTTGATAACCTTTTTTAAACGGTTTTAGGATTTATCGAGCCAGCTTATGAAAAATAGCCTGACTTTGTCGATCTTGCTTTATAGCACAACCCTCCACATAAACCCAGAGGACGTTCACATCCAGAGGGACCTTGTGATTTAATGGCGGCAACATGAAACTCACCTGTAGAGCAGCGGTGAACTGAGCCTCGGCGTTATCCATGCAGTTCACAGAGATACAGTAGAGGCCCTGACATGGAAAAAGAGGAAACAGATGTGAACGGTTCATATTATCTGGGACAGATGCATCTTGTATACAGTGAGAAGATCTGCAGCTACTTCTTCTTTTAAACAAAACCATGAGCAGAAACACGTGTTGATAGAATACACAGTGCAAAATTGGAAGGTAGCTGGAAGGCGATGGTTGACTTTGTTATTCTCACTAATATATCTTGTGCTATTTTTTATTATCATAAGCATGTGCTTCTTTTTTGTTTTCTTTTCTTGTAGACTCACCAGCAGAGTGTGAAGCTGGGCAGCATGATTTGTAAACAGCCGGGGAGACTGCTGGCACAGCTGACAAACCTGAGAAATCTGAACAAAGAGAGGAAGTCACAATCCTAAACTATTACAAAAAAAAAAGAAGCAAGACAACCTCCAGAGTAAACTGGTGTTACAGCGGCTGACGTACCTCTTGTAAAGCGGTGGCCTTGTGTCCTGTGACGAGCCGGCACATGATGATATGCTCCAGCAGGATGACTTGGAAGGTGGACAGGATGGGACTGTTGTCCAGCACTTTGAACACATACGGGTGGATCAGAGTTGATTCAACGTCACCGTCATGAAGGGGGAAATAAGCAGTGAGCGTATTCCAACACACTTACTCTTCAGCTTCTCCAGCTGCATGAGAGCTTTGTCTGTGTACTTCTGCGCCTTCTCCAAGTAGCCCGCCTGCATCGAGTGCATCACTGTCACCTTTCAGACAAAAAACAAACAAGGCAAATCATGTTACTAGCCAACTGCGACTTCAGATTTTTTTTACAAGTCTGACCTGACGATTCTGATTTTCTTTCTTTCTAATAATCATAATCAGCAGTGTACAGTAACATTTTTGTGACGCTAAGTACTCAAGGTTACTGCCAAGCCTTTTCCTTTTTTCCTCTTTTCTCTGTCCCTCTCACAACCTTTTCCTTTTCTACTCCCCTCTTCTCCCCCCCTGTCTTCTTAACCCTGTCTACTCATGTCCTCTCCTTTATATCTCCCTCTCCTCTTTCCCCAACTGTCTTCACGGCTGAGCAAGATGCAAACTGGGTGATCAATCTATCTGTGAGTGTCTGTGTGACAAGATCTCACCAGGTACACAAGCACACACATGTGCTCTTTGGGCAGCCAGTGGAAGAGAGCTGCTGGATTATTGGGAAGGATCTCATCATCGTGGAGAGTGGAGATGGTCTGGATACACTGCTGGAGCTGCTTCAGACACGGCTTCACACTCTTTACCTAAACACAACATATAAATAAAGACTATTTGTTGCTTTGTGCATCATATCTTATTAATAATTTAATACCATCAACATGAAACTGGATATAACAAGCATATTAAGCATCAGTTAGCTTTACTCTCTGATAACACTGCCCACAGGTAATATACATAAGGGATCATCAGAAACCAATTTGCATTTTAATCCATTAATTTTTTCAACAACAACATTAAGTTTTTACCACGAGTTAAATTATGGGGGAAACAATAATTTACTGAATAAAACCCTATTTGCACGGGACTAATATTACCAGGGGACCTCTAGAGATTTGTAATAATTGCAGAGGTCGTCTGAATCCTGTGCAAATCTACCATGTCTGTAATTTGTGATGTAAAAAGTCCACCACAAATTACCAACCGTATTTTGCCAAACACAGAGGTCCTGTGATATGAGCCCTGTGCAAATCTGCTTCTCTGTGATTTGGAGTCATCATGTTTTTTGTTTTTTTTAAACATCTGTTCTGAGCCAATATGAAATTTGATCACGGTTCATAATACGTTAAACAGCAGCAGCTGTGCAGCTCTATGGATGTGTAAAATGAGCGATGATGACAGAGATGGTTAGCTGCAAATGTGTATTTATGCTTCTAACACATGCAGAAAAGTGGGCAAAACAAAAACAATATAGTTAATGTGGCAGCTGAAGAACAAAACTCCGCTTCTGAAATGCGGATGTGACACACAGCTTTGACATCATATCCAGGGGGTAGTGTCTGTAAATTTGAGTAAAATACAGACTTTGCTTATTCCGTGTGAATGTGCTGCATGAAACACAGGTGTGTGTGTGTGTGGGGGGGGGGGGGGGGGGGGGGGGGGGGGGCGTTATTGATAAATCCAATGAGGTCCCATGAGGTAAATACTAGTCCTGTGCAAATGGAACTTTTGTCTTCCTTTCCAAATGTTGCTCAAAATAAAGCAAAAAAAACAAAACAAATAAATCACAAACTATTTTATTTTTACATGCAGCTCTTGATGTGGGATTTTAGTGGTTTTCCAGTAGTCAGACATTACAGATACAGCCGTACCTGTCCAGCATCCAGGTAGTGTGTAACCTGCAGCACCAGGAAAAACACCCTGAGGGACTCCTTCTGAATGGGGTTTCCCTGCCAGTTTTCTACGATGGTCCCACACAGCGTCAGAAGAGGGTGCACCTCGCTCAGCTTCCGCTCCATCAGCAGCAGCTGCAGAACCAGAGTTTACAGAATATGCATGGTAAGAAGACAACACAAATTATATGCAAAGTGCCTTTAATTAGTAGAGAATGATTTCGGCTTACCATTCCTTTACTTAATAAAAACAGAGCTCTGCAGGAAAAGAAAAGAACAACAAACTTAGATAATGAGCATCAAACCACAGATCAATGTGCAAACATAATTCTGATCTGTTTACCTTGTGTACTCGGAGCCCATGACTCTTGCATACTCTGCTCCGACTCCGAGGAGATCACAGGCAGACACCAAGTCCTTCTCCAGGGCGTGTAGTTGCTGAGAGAGAGAGAACAATATCCCGCACGTAAATGACAACATGCTTCAAAATCAATTAACAAATATGAATGTTTGTAAAACTAAATATTTTCTTACTGCCAGCTGAAAAAGCAGTCTGCAGTGCCAGTAGGGAGTTTGCTGAGAAATCTGGATGGCCTTCCGCAACACCGGTTTTGCAGAATCCACCAAGTTCTTGAAAACAGAAGCTTACAGGTGAGTTACTGAGACAGAGCAAAACAACCAAGTAATATTTACGACAGAAAGTGCATTATTTTAATCTTGAATATTCAGTTATAGCCTAACATGTATTCCAACATTGTTATGCTTAAGTTTCCCAACCACTAGTTTCCACTGCAGCCCTGCCAATACCATTTTTTTCAGTTTTCAAAGTTTTGATATCAATATATCAGCTGATATTTTAGATGCACTTGTGACAAAGATATGTAATGGAAGCAGGATTTTTTATAGTTTAACCAAAAACTCTATTGGTATAGTCTGAATTATCTGCAATATATGATTTTTAATGTCAGTGTGGCTCTTTTTGAAAGAGGTGTACTATGTAATGTCTGTCTATTGTCTACTTGTTTAATTGTTTTAAATTTTTACTTTCATGGAAGCACAAGTGGCAGTCGGGGAGGGTTGGTAGTGGGTTAGATGAGGCTTTGTCTTGTGTACTTGTTATCTGTTAAATATCAATAAAAAGAATATTTAAAAAAGGATCAAATACACATAAAATGGTGCCAGTAGAACTAAAAAAATTAAAACACAATCTGCATACTGTTCTCTAAAAAAAAAGTTTTAATAACAACTGATGAATGCCGATATACATCAATATAGCTGTGACAGGCCAATTTAGGTCCAATATATCAGCTAATCAATATCTGTTGAGCTCTACTTTTCCCATTATATTATTATTACATGATAACTGGATGCACTTACCTGTTGACAGTAGAACTCTGATAGGATACTTGCTGCTTCAAACTTCACATCTTCAAATTGAGAGATCTGATATAAATCATGAAGGAACATGTATGTATCATCTGAGAGATGCA
Organism: Lutjanus campechanus; assembly: GCA_027495735.1. Classification (NCBI taxonomy): domain Eukaryota; kingdom Metazoa; phylum Chordata; class Actinopteri; order Lutjaniformes; family Lutjanidae; genus Lutjanus; species Lutjanus campechanus. The sequence continues at coordinate 6,294 of JAJHUR010112077.1, read as the reverse complement.
TTAATGCTAAGGGAGGTAACACCTTGTATTAGTATGCAATTTTATTATTATTATACACAAAAAGGATACTTGTTGTGATATGAACCACTGTGGAGAGAATGAAAAAGCAAAATATGAGAGTCAGCATCACACTTTTGAATTTTTGACAGTTTTACCCGTGCAACTGAAAAGGCAGCACACACTGGTGGACATGTTTCTAGTACTCATCATTATCAGTGATTAATTTTAGCACAGAGTGGTTATCAAACACTGAGGCTGCTGCTCACCGCTTTCTCCAGGTGAGTCTGAGCCAGCTCGCTGTTCTTCGTGTGTCGGTACAGCACCGAGCCCAGCTGCAGGTGAGTCCGGGCCTCGACCCTGGGGGGCGGCTTGAACTGAAACACTGCCTGCAGACAGTGGACGCACAGTCGGATCTTCGGCGGACTCGACGTGCGGAAATGTTCTGCAAAGCCCAGCAGGGCTAGGTACCAGGGCTCCGGGGCCTCTGTGCTCGCCGCCATCTTCAGTCGGCCGAAGACAAAACAAAAACAAAATGTACCAATTTCCCGTTGGACCGAAGTCCGCCGTATTCGTCCTCAGCTACAGCTGCCCTGTCTTGTGTTTTGTACCACAATCATTTGCATGGATCTGACTACTAGCGCCAAGCTAGCCGGATGAATGAGAACGTCCGGTCTTTGTTTTTCAAAATAAAACAAAATGAGTAACAATAACATACTTTTTTGTGTAATTCAGGTTCTTGTAGGGACATAACAGTGACACTAATAAAATATTTACAGCTATCGACCCCGAAAATAGTATTTCACGACATATACCCGCTAGACATGGGAGTTTACCACGGGAATATTATAATTACTAAAAGACCTCTTTTATTTTGGAGGGAACGTCGTCAAAATAAAACTTTCACCTAAAAGTGACCGTTTTAGTCCCTCATAACGGTTATTTACGTAGCGCTTGCCTCTTCTTGACATGGAACACATTATTTTTTCATTATTTTTCACTAGTTGTAACTCAGGTGATGAAAAAAAGTTATGAAATCGTTGTCTTCATTTGAAACGGTTGATTAGCGGAACTAATATTGCGCGGCCTATGTCCCAACCGAGAACATGTATGAGTGGGACCATTTGCGGAATTTACTATTCACTTAAATTGTTACGCACACAATTCACGCCCCGTGCTCGTTGCAAAGAGCGGCAGGTAGTGAACGCAGCCGACTACGAAAAGTGCGTAAATCGACAGTGGTTGTCTGTTCATTCATAATAGTAGTGTGTCACTGGGCGGTGGTAACAGTTAAGTGATTTTATCTACATATTCTTCTTAATTACAAAACGTTATTTAACTGTAACGTTAGCTTTGTACATTTCAGCAGCCATATTTGGCAGCACGAGCTGAAACATAACACCTATTAGCTAACAGTAGCTAATACTGTACTAGCTATCCTGGGAGCTAAGTCGATGTTCTCATCTTTTGACATTATCGTTCATTTCAGAGTGGTGATTGACGTGTGAAAAATGGCGAAGCGGAGGATCACACAGGAAACCTTTGACGCCGCTGTCAGGGAAAACATGGAGGAATTTGATATGGATCCTGATGAGGCTTTGAGGGAGGCTGTGGAGCAGTTTGAGTCTCAAGGTAAAAGGACAATGGCTTTTATGTACAGTTGTGTTGTTGACTGTTGATGGTGAGCTTGCATACTGTCTCTATGGGGATGAAGCTAAGAAGGTTATTACAACATAATTTATATAATATAAACTTCCAGGGAGAATCAGAATGACACAGGTGAAACATATCTTATGCAAAATATTAGTAAGTCTGTCTGTAGGCTTTACTCTTGAGAAGAAGTGACATCATCGATGGCCAAACTGCAGATGCTTCGGTCAATAAAACCTACTTAATTATTTATCATGGCTGAGGAATGGTTCACTGAAGCTATGAGGTCTGATGAGTAATGTCCATATTGGAACAACGCTCTTATTCCAAAATGCAAACTAATAAACATTGTTGTAAATGAGCCCGAGTTAGCCAGGAGACTATTTTTCATATGTAGTCTCTTCCCTAAAACATAAGATTAAAATTACAATGTTATTCATCATTTATAAGCATGCAGAACAATATTAAAAAGAATACAAACAGAAAATCAATGTTTATAGCAATATTATTCAGGATGCCCTTAAGTTATGTTATCAGGTGCTATTTAAAACATGTAGCTCAGAGGCTCATAATATAAGACCTGCAAAACAAATAAAATGCAGGATATTAATCTTAATAGAAACATGGACTAAAGATAACATTGTGCTACATTATATCAGACATTAACTAAAACATGCAAAGCAGAAGTAAGTCCACTAACTTGCCCTCAAACTTTGTTATGAATAATAATCGTACATGGATAATTTCAGCCCATTGTTCACTGCAACCTGCAACAAACAATCTGATTCAAGCTATGTGTGCTCAGCTGCTCTCTGTGCATGCAGATGGGCCAGCTGACTTAATGTCAGTTGTTGTGGAAATGCCAGACCAGGAAAAATCTAAACACTATTCTTCCAATACTATTCTTTCTCCTGTAAAATCACCCTTATAATGAAAGTTAAGGCTGAGTTGCACCAACAAGGGCTTATTTTTTAAACCTGATGAAATCATGGTTTACCTTTAAATTATGTTTTGCCAAACTTTTAAATTAGCTAGATTAGACTAGACTGGACTAGCTAGACTAGATATACTAAATTGATATTAGTTTTTAATTGTGGAACAGAGCTCCCAGTCTTGCTAAACTGTGATCACATTAGATGTAATTAATCTTTAATTATTTAATTAATCTCTAAGCAGAGGAGAACACACTCATGCACACTTGCCTGGCTGCCTCCAAATGTAGTTTTGGATCCTTACTGTACACCCTTGAGCTGTCTCTAGGTTTATCCATGTAAATTATGTTTATCTTTAATCTTCTCTGTTCTGTACTTGATATTTTGTTGCGTGTTGAAGCATTTATCCTCATCTGATGTGTGGCTGCAGGTGTGGAGCTCAGTTGTATAGTAAAAGCTGTACCAGCTGTAACATCATCTGATGACAAACAAGAAGAGCAAACACATGAAGTCTTACAGGTGAGTCTTGACCTGTTTTCTGGGCAGGTTCTGCTTGCTGCAAAAGTATCACAATCTCACTTTCTACATGTCTTTTTTTTTCATTTGCAGGCTTTGGATTCCCTTCGACTTGGACAAGACTCTGCTGGTGTTACGGAAGTGACAGCAGACATGAAACGCTTCACTGAGCATTGCTGTCTTGGATTCGCCCAGAGGTACCTGGCTGCCCAAAAAGACGCCTACCCCGTCATCCTGTCTTACTGCAGAAAGAGTTTGGAAGATCAGGAAGCTGTGTTGACCGTCCTGTCCGCTCTGGCTGCGCTGACAGATGGACAGCCGGACTTGTTGGATGCAGAGGGCCGGCAGTTCCTCTTAAATGTCTTTAAGAAGTACCAGGCAGATTCCTCAGTGACGCGTGTAGCCATCCACGCTGTACGACACTGCTGTTTGAAACATGAGCAGAACAGGCAGGATTTCGTGAAAGGTGGCGTCCTGCCTCTGCTGACCGGTGCCACGACACAACACAGTGGATGTGCTGAGGTGGTCAAAGATGCCTCTGCAACTCTTAGGGTCATGACCTTTGACGATGACGTCCGAGTTACATTTGGACACGCTCACGAACACGCCAAGATGATTGTTCTGGAGCACAATGGACTGAAGGTTTTAATTGAGGCTGCGAAAGGTAAGAACAGCTGATCAATAAGTTATGTGGGTGTTTAGCATAAAAGCTTCAGCTACAACCTCAATTCCAAAAAAAAGTTGGGACACTGAGTCTGATTTAGAAAAACACTAATACCAATATTTCTTGTTTTCCTCCCCCACAGCTCATCTCGATAACACTTCTGTTCTGAGTGAACTTTGTGCAACTCTGTCCCGTCTGGCTGTAAGGAACGAGTTCTGCCAAGACATCTGTGACCTGGGAGGACTGAAACTCATGATGACGCTGCTTGCAGACAGCTATGAGTCACCGGTAGCCAACTTGAAAAGGAGGGATTGTAATAAGAACTGATTCGGGGTTCAAGTTTCACATCTGTTCTGCTCACTGAACTGGTTTTGTCCTTGCAGGAGTTGGTTCGGCAGGTCCTCAGTGCAATACGAGCCATAGCAGGAAACGATGATGTGAAAGATGCAGTTGTTAACGCTGGTGGAGTCCAGCTCATCGTCATTGCCATGAACAGGCACATGAGCAATGCTGGGGTGAGTTAAATGTTGTACCTACATATTAACTGACTGTGAATAAGTAAAATCTAGCACTTACCACAAATTGAAGGCATAGCTCAAATTATTTGAAGTGGGACTGTATGAGGTACTTATCCATAGTCAGTGATGGCAGTTGGCACATTTCCAGTTTGGAGAAGCAGAGATGAGTGAATCCGAACTATCCTTTTAAAACACCGAAGTCACACAATAACACAAACAAACTAACAGAACACGGCAGTTGTAGACCAGCAGCTCCCATGTTCTGCAAAGTAAAATGGCTAATTTTGCCTATGGAGTTTAGTTGTTTGGAGAGTTTGAACAGTATTTGGCTTATATAACCGTGGTTTCCTGTCAGATAAAGCTGTCTGACGGCAAAGTAAATATATATATAGTATATATAGTAATATAGTGTATAAATATACACTTAAACTGATATTGAAGTGGACTTTTTTTTAAGTGACTCAAATACCTTCTGTTTTTGACGATGTACACAGCGGTTCATTGCTTAGCTTCCATTGCTGATACTCCACTCTGCTTCTCCTAACTGGGAGCATGCCGGCTGCTGTCTACTGTAGTTAAAATACTGAATATTGACACGTATCCTATACAATCCCATATCAAATAATCAAAACTATCCCTTTAAATATAGACGCACAATTATATGTTGTTTTTGATGGATAAAAGTTACAAATAAATTCCTAAGATGATGTCCATGTTGTGCTGTAGGTGTGTGAGCAGGGCTGTGCGTGTCTCTCTGTCCTTGCTTTGCGTAAACCCAACAACTGCAAAGTCATCATGGAGAATGGAGGTGCCTTGGCATCTGTACAGGCCATGAAGGCACATACTGATGCAGTCAATGTGCAGGTAATATGAGGTCATTAATAATTAATCCGTTTACTTGAATAAACTGGCCCTGCGTGACAGTCTGAACACTCTCTGAGTCCCCGTTTTCTTTCTTTATAAACAGAAACAGGCGTGTATGCTGATAAGAAACCTGGTGTCACGTATGCATAACTTCAGCCAACCACTCCTGGAGATGGGAGCGGAGGCCCTGATCGCCCAGGCGCTAAAGACCCATCAAGACTGTGGTGACGTGGGTAAAGCAGCCCTCAGAGATCTGGGGTGCCAGGTGGAGCTCCGAGAGCTGTGGACCGGCAAACATGGCAGCCTCACTAACTGAAAGTAGAGGAAAAAATCCCTGTACACCCTTACTGTGAGGTTACCTGAAATGCAATTTTAGGCAAAATGAAATGTTATGATGTTGGTACACATAGCCAAGAGTTAAAGCAGATGCACAAAAAGTAGTGGATGTAGAAAAGGCTTGTGAGCAAGTCACCAGTCCCACACAAACGCCTTTGAGGTTAAATATAATTTCCATTCCTTTCCTTGTTTGTCCTGCTGTATGTGTTTTACTCGCTATTAATATTTCGTTTACAGTTTCTGTGACACCCAATTTTATATCTGTACTAGATTTATTTTCATGAGATGTTACATGTAAATCACCATGTTTTGTGCCACGAGCAAATATCAGTGTATTTGCTGTTATGCAAATATGTTTAACTGCACTGGTTTGTGCAGTTGTGTCTTTGTTGGAGCCAAGTTTTATCATGCATTGACTGCCTTATATACTTTGACTAAAGCTTAATATTTCCTTTTCTGTTTGTTTTTAGTTTGTATATACATTATTACAGTGTAAAACTGGAATCTCTGATATTTAGACCTACCACTGACAACATCACACTGTATATTCTGCATGATGATGATAAAACTCACTTTTGGTGCATCACCTTTATCTTGCCGTGTGGTTGTGTGTCATCATACAACGTATATGGTAAATTAACTTCCAGTCTACTTCATGGCTGAATTTTATTTTTATTTTTTAAATTTATTTATTTATTTTCACTTTTGTTTAGTTGCAGTGAGCTTCCAGAGAGGATATTATTTGTTTCAGATTAGTTTTTCTTGTTTAAAAAAATAGTTTTTATTAATTTCAGTATTAGTTTTAGTTTTTTTTTTT
>JAJHUR010112076.1:0-14173 GCA_027495735.1 Lutjanus campechanus | reverse complement strand
TTATTGCATCCATCGTTGTAATTGGCATGCAAGTTTGTGAGAAGGAATAATTTCCTTTTTTCCTGAAATTTGCAGCTTTTTTGCCGGTAGGTTGTTGTCATGTAAGCTTGCACGTCAACAAAGTCCCAAACACATCATTATGAAACTTTTATGTGTCAGAAAACAGCGGCCGAGGAGGTGTTTTAATCTGCGCTCCTGTTTCTCCCATGCTGCTCTAAACGGAGAGATTATCTCAACACCTTCCTGAGTTTCCTCAAACAACAAAACTTAAAGGGATAGTGCGGATTATTATAAAGTGGGGTTGTGTGAGGTACTTGCAGATAGTCAGTGTGTTACCTACAATAGATGTCAGTCGGCATCCCCCGGTTTTGAGAAGCAGAGATGAGCACCAGCAGAGAAGCTGAGGTCTGTTACAAAAGGTATTTTAACCACTTAAAGAAATCCTGAAGAACCTAAAGAAATCAATATCTGTTTTAGGGCCCAATGACATATTGGACTGATATGGGCCATCACAGACATATTGGTATCAGTGTATATGTTTATGCACCAATATGGATTTCTTTTAACAGAATATACAGTATAATGCAGAAAAACAATGGGTGATTTAGCTGTAGCACATGAAGACAGCTTGCAGGTGAAAATACTGAGAAGACCTGCCTCTAATTTACTGACTGTGTTAAGATGTTCAGCAAATGACTGATACTGAACAGTACTGATTATTTATTCTTTAATTTCTCAGTGTTTCTATTGTACAATAGACCAGCATAAATATATGTTAAAGTATTTATTCTTTAATGAAGTTTTATGCTTAAAAAAATACAGCCTTTTGAGTTCATTTGCATAGCTATATTGGTGCAAAATCAGAGCATTGTCCACATAAAAAAAGATCTATTTTTTATTGTAGCTCAAATTTCACTATATCAGCAATCTGTGAGTTATTCCCCACTAAAATCTGTATTGATTTTGGTCTTAATGCCATATCAATTGGGCTCTAATTAATTTAAGTGTGCACTATATTTAGAATATTTTCACCGCTCCCAACAGAAAAATGGCAAAATACTAGATACTTTAACAGATTTTTTTCTGTGTCTGAAACGCCTTTTGTCGCTGACATTGTCTGCGCGTTGCTTAGCTTCAGTGCAGGTGCTCCTCTCTGCTTCTCCAAACTGTGGATGTACAGACCATCTACTGTTGGTAATACACGGACTATTGATAAGTACCTCATACGACTCTATATCAAATAATATGAACTATCCCTTTAAGTCCCCTGAAGGAAGTATTCTCTTTTTTCTCGCCTGCGCTCCAACAAATATTTACACCGCTTTTAGATCGCCCCACATCTTTAGAAATGTATTTAATTTTTTTGTCCGTTTCTTTCTGCCTCTGCCAATTTCCTCCTTTTTGATTCCAGTCCACCGGTATCATCAGCTTCCTCATTTACAGCCTGAAGGCGATCCTGACACCCGGGACGTCATGTGAAACCATGAAGGACAGGAGGCAATAAGCCGCAGAATAGCAGCAATCTTCAGGAAAGTTCTCCATTCACTCTCACTCCCGTAGTTCTCTGTCCTCTTATCCAGCCTTGAAGATAAAGAAAAAAAAATCAATACAGAAACACAGTGTTAGATAAAAGCAGAGAGGGGGAGAGCGCCGGGCCAGGTTGGGTGTAGTGAATTAAAGCGATCAGAAATTTCCCAGCCACTCAGCCCTCAGTCTACATAACCTAACAGCCCTGTCTTGGTGCTGTCTATCACTCTGCGCTCTCTGTTCAATCCCTCTTTGTTCACTTTTGATTTCTTTTTGGTCTATTCCCCGTTTGCTTTGTGTTTTGGGATGAAGGACCTGCTCCCATTCAGCTGCAATAACTGCTGAGTGAAGGTTTTGGATATTGCGAGGGAGCCTGTCTGAGCTTCCATATCAGCTTTGACAATTGCTGGTCTCTCTGCAGGGACGTGAGGATGGACTGCAGTGATCAGTCCTCTTGTTTTTAACCGTGCTAGCGGTGTGGCTCAGGGGATGGCGGTGTCTGTTGGTCGGTTCACCATTTTGCTCCAGACTGAAATATCTCGACATCTATCGGATGGATTGCAAAGAAAGTTTGTACAGACATTTATGGTCCCCAGAGGATGAATCCTAATGACTTTGCTGATCCCCAGACTTTTCCAGAAGCAAAAGCAGGATGACATTTTTTGATTTTTAGTGAAATGTCTCCACATCCAGCCGGTTTTCCTCACCAGAAAATAACCGTATAGGCTGTGCAAGCAGCTTTTTATGACACATATTTACATTTATTTTTAGGCGGGGAACTCTAATGAGGTTGTAATCATGACAGGAGCAAAGGAAGAAGTCAGGTGACATAGCATAAAGAGCGAGAAAGTCAATACAGGGAGGAGGTTGTGGTGAATGGATGAGTTAAACACACCCCTGTTCATGTCCAATGTGACACCAAATGTCCTACGTTGACTTATTTTAACTTACATACATGCAGCCTGGTCTCATTCTTAAGTCGTCAAATGCCAACATTTTGTCACTGCACCTCAGTGACTCGTAAAGATGCACAAGGTACCCGTTGGCAGCTGAAAAAGACGTACTGTTACAAGTGACTTCAAATGTAAACCCATCTATGGTTGTATGAGATGCACCAAGCTTTCAATAAAGTGCACAGGTAGAGGAAGTGGGGTGATGGACGGACGGCTCAAACACACTGAGGACTCACACCCAGGAGCTTCATGTCCCTTGTGAAACCTAAATACTATAAAAGTCGTACGGTACATTATGTTATGTGTGACTCAAGCCATGTGACTTGCTTCATTGATGTCACATAATTGCTGTGCTACTTTGACTGCAAACATTATCTTTTCTTAAACCTAACCAAGTAGTCTTGGTTTCCTAAGCCTACTCTTAACTACATGTTAGGCTTTCTCATACATCTTCTAAAGGGCACCTTGAGCAGCAGCATGAGATGCTGAGGGGCGTGACAAAACGGTGTCAGTAGTCAACAAGCATGGATGTAATTAACTTAACTTAATAGTTAGCTTATTTTATCCCAAAACGTGACTGTGACAGTTTCACAACATTAACCATGTGAGGTTCGATACACCTGTACGCCTGCACTGGTTTCCTCGAACGGTCATATAAGCCATTATTGGAACAGTCATCTTTCTGGAATTGACTGGCAAACAACATCTAAGTATGAGAATATGTTGCTACAACTATTGGATAAATAGCATTTTGTGCAGACGTTCATGGTCCCCAGAGGAGGAATCCATCTGATCCTCTGACTTTTACTATAGCGCCACCATGAGGCTGACATTTGTGGTTCTAAGGGAAATGTCTCAGTAATTATTATTTGGAAATTTGGTGCAGACATACATAGTTCCCTCAGCAATAATTGAAAATTTGGTGACCCATCATTTAGGGTTATCATGTTGTTCATCTTAACAAAACAGGATCTGACAACATAGATTCCAGAGGACAGATAAATGGTTCTTTTTTCCCCTCAGGATGGCAAAGTTATGACCCACCCTAGTCTCACTGTGATTGGTTAGTACTTGTTGTCTTTGTTGGTTTGCGTCATTTGGGTTGGTTAGGTTAGGTACGAGGACTGTGAGTGGGCTGGGATAAGAATATCTGGATGAGCCAATCAGAATATCTGGATGAGCCAATCAGAGGCAGAGTAGGGCAGGTCATGCCTTCACTATTCTGGGGAAAAGAATATTGCATACAGGTCACGGATGGTATCCTTGAAAAACAGCCGACCTGCTGTTGATGACAACACATTCCCATTCCTTATTAGCAAAAGTTAGCGGGCTAACAGACCACACTGACACACAATTAACTCAGTCATTCCCAAATGTTCTCAGTATATCCACTGAATTTATCAGCACATGTGGAATAAAGCTGAGTAACTCCTCATTAGCCTACTTCCACTTATCAAATGTGGCTAATTTGAATTCGGTGTCTGACACTGGAGCACATTTAAAATATCTTGGTATAGTTTAATGCTTTTGACAAACTTAGCTTTAAAAATGCTAAATACTGATGCCAATTTTAAAAAAGACATAAATAATCGAAACAATCATACCTTAAAATCAGCATGTGCGCATGTTATCATGCTAATGTTAGCATTTAGCTCGAAGCACCAATGTCTCAGTATACAGCCTGATAGAACTGTTAGCTTGACCATTAGAGCCTTCGTTTTTTTTTTTTTTTTTTTTTTTTTTACCTGTTTCTTGAAAAAATACACGTCCACTCTCTGTCTTCTCACCCTCGTCCCCTCTGTCTGTCAGCTCCTCTTCTGTTTCTCAGCTCCTCAGATCACATCGACATTTGATGAGGTGCAGCATGTGATGCTCTGCAGGACGTATTTCAAAAGGGGTTGAGGTCATATTTCACCGTTTCAGGGCTGAGGCGCCGTCATGTATTAATTAAAATCCAAATACCCTGTATTGATTGTGTTATCAGGCTAGTGCAGCCAGGGCCTGGCGTATTGATCCGGCCTGTGATTTATGATCATTTTCAAGAAAAATCCTTTTGTGTGATTATATGAGGAAACAGAGCCTGAGTGAGTGTAATTCTTTTAGATCTATTCTGTAGCACCGCAGAGGTGGTGGGGGGGCTAAACAGACTGCCACCCTGAAGCCCCCCAGAGGAGAGGTATTTATTTTCAACTAAAAAATTGTTATGATCCAGTCGGTTTCATTGAAAAGTAAATCAAACGCAGCAGCAGCTCAACAGACTCATAAGTTACAAACTGAGGCCGCAGCCTGTGGCTTTAACCAGGCACTTCTTATCGTCGGATACTTCTAATCTTGACAATATATAAATTCTCCCCCATTAGGATTCGACCCAACTTCCCAAAACACACTTTAAAGTCTCTGCTCACCAAAATCTCAAAAAGAAAAACATTTTCTCATTAATCACTGGTGATATCAACACATTCATATAGTTCAGATTTCATGTGACAAGATTTAGAGATATTCACTTTATGAACTTGAGCCACTGCCTCAATATAGTGGAGGTGAAAGGACTTCTTTCATTTCAAAAATTGTTCTTTCACCAATTTGAAGCTTTTCTGCACAAATTTTGAAGTGAAAATTTCTTTATTTATTTAAAGGAAAACACAAAATTTAGGGTGCAAGGTGACAATTCGAAGTATAAAGGAATATAATGCAGTAAGGCTCTAATGCAAGGGATTCGTTAAAATAAAAGTCTCCTTTTACTTTCGTGTATTTATCCGGGGGCATAAATGCATCTGTTCTAAATACTGAGGGGGACCTGTCCCCTCCATCCCCCCTGGAAATTTACACCTGCGTCAAAGTCAGATGCCCATCCACCACTCTGATAGCCACACTCACACCACACCACACCACACTTTCTCTTATTACGTAAAGGGCATGCCATGTAATTTTTAGGGATAGTGGGCTGGCTCAAAACACTGAAAAATTATATTTTAAGAGGTCAACTCCAAAGTGTCTTTCCAAGAAACAAAAAACAAAACCCTAAAAGTGAGTGGCTGAGACGTAGGCCGTTTTCCAAGCGAATGACCCTATATTGTGGTCGTACAAAAACTGGCGTCATTGTTGTTTCTGAATGTACTTGAAAACAATGTTGTCTCGTCAGCTGTGGCGCCAGATCATAAAACACTCAGATTCGTTGTTCTGGAAAGCAACGACCAACATCTATACACAAAGGAGAGATGCAGACTTCTCAACAAAATTAATTAACATGATAGTGGTTACTTGTTGGAATAAAATTCAGTTACTGGGGATGATCTAATCAGCTCGATGCCAAAACATTAACCTTCTGAATAGGAGGCACTGGTCATTCGTCATGTTGTAAAGCCACCTGGTTGTTTGTAATGTTCTAAATAAATAACAATGTTTAAATTGAGAAGTTTGGACTTATCGTCCTGGAGGTCGGGTTCGACAAGGGTGCAAAAGCATGCATTATGCCCTCAGATTAATATTTTGTACCCTCAAAATGATAGAATAAATAGCAAATTATAATGACAAAACAATTGTGATGAAACTTGCACTATATTTGCCAAACAGTAATTAAATAATATATTTGCATTATTCGTATAATCGTTGTATAATAACTTTCATTATAGCCCAACTTGTGTTCCCACATAATCTCTGGAACACTAATTAACACTAAATAACTAATCTCACTAATCTCCCACTAATTTCTGATGCACTCCAAGTCATTTTGTTCTTGAACTGGGCCTGTCATCCTGTTTATTGTTTCCTTATTAAGTTTATGCAGTCAAGTGCAGGAATTAATGGAATCCAGTGGTAAGCTTATAGATTGCAACCAGCTGAGCACAACTCATCTCACCCTCCCCTTCCAAGCTTGTAGGAAAGCAACAGTGACTGCAAAACTTGCGAAAAATGCCAAAGGGTGTATCTAAAGCCAGGATCTCCACTATTTAAAATAAGCTTCTAGGTGTTCAAACAGTTTATGGCTCCACAGTACGAGTTTATAATGACTGAACCACCAGCCGCTCAATGTTTAAAAGCATAAAATGTAGCTGACTTTAAATGCAGTTTTTTCTGCGACTCAGGAGTCCCTCAGTCTTAAGCGGAGGTCTTGTCGTGTCTTTTAGCCTGACGGATCTCTGCACAGTGTTGCATTTTTCTCGTAGCTGATCGCTGTCTGTCTGAGCGGCGGGTCAGGGGCCATTAGCTTGTCATATCTCCATCTCAGGCCTCCGTACAGCCGCTCTCACATTCCTCAGCTGGCTCCGGCTGACGGGACGCTGCTGTATCTGCTCCTGCATTCAGCTGCCAGTAAATCACAGATTGTACTGTAATCTTCATATGGACGGAGACTGGTCCTCTCAATTCTGCAGACTCAATTTTCACTTTTATATGGACGGTACTTCATTCTTGGTGACAAACTCTTGCTCAAAAGATGACTCACACACAAGTTTGGACACAGAGAGGAACAAAATAAATCTTTAACTAAGTTTGCAAACTGACTATTAAGTTGTTTTTGGTGCCTTTTTTAACCTGTTATGACATGTGCTGGCTTTGAGTTAAAGTAAGTTAAGTTAAAAATATTCTTATTAATTATTAAAATCTCTCATTTAAGTTTGGTGTACGATTCACCTTTATTTGTCAGCTTGTGTGTACTTCATTTGTGTTAGATCAGCTCAGTGAAGTGGACAAAATACCATGAACATGGGTACAATCTAATGCTTTAATTTATTACTGTTATTCTGTGAGGCTTAAAGTTTTCCAGTTTAAACTCATTTTGCCGACCTCTTCTTGCCTCTTCTTGGATTCGTGACGTCAGTATTTCTACAACACTAACTATAACCCTCCTTACGTTGCAATCCAGTGCAACAACTCAGTTAACAGCTGCCTAAAAATTAATTAATTGAAGAGTGTGTCTATTTGGTGTCACTTCAGGTATTCATTTACTTTCTGCAGCACTTAAATACACTGAAAAGTTCTATTTAGAGTCATTTTTTATTGAATATGAATTATTTAATTTAAATCAGCCTTGTTCAGGCACAGTTGCTTCTCATACTAAACACATTGATACATTTTTTCCCTCTAACAGATGTACACAATAATTCAAGTGGTGCTCCAGACTGCGAGTGCAGATCGTCTGCGTTATTTGTGAAGGCCAAGTTAGAATCTGGAAGAGATCATGGTCAAGTAGTCGCTAGTTTGATTTTGTGCGCCGACGCTGGTTACAAAGAATCAATATCGAATCAAGGAGGGTTGAGTTTCCAGATAAGCGCTCGTGGCCACTCTGGCTATTCATCATAAGTCTGTAGAAACCTGATAGGTCAGAAGAAATTATATTCTAGCAGGAGTGGGGCCTCCTTATCTCCACATAGCAGGGGAATAGGAGACATGCCGATCAATACCAGGCTGTTGTGTAGTACTTGCAATTATCAACAGCTGATTCTGTCCTCCCCCAGCTGCATCTTTTAATACCACATAATTACAAGTTTTGGGACAATGCCTGGTGAGAAGGGATTACAGCTTTGGTGAAGTATGCTTCATTCTTCGCTCAGCTTTGAAATACCTACAGTCTGTGGACGGGGAGACTCAAACAATAACACCAAAACAGGGTTTATTATACGCTGCATAGTCTGATATTTGGCTTCATTTACCATTTTGATCTTCTAATGATATCCAGAGGTGCACAGAGTATGTACTTGTATTTGTTCAACCAATAAAATGATCTGTGTTTGCATTCGGATAGAACACCAGAAGTGAGCGGGGTTTATACCAGAATTTGCGTTAAAACAGATAAATGTTTTATTTTCTAGGCTAATATTCAGTGGCAATGCAATTGTTCCTTCATATTGGCATATATAATTAATTATAATATCTAGTTCCACATCATACTATACTTTAATCTCTCTCTTTATTTTTTTTTTTAACCAAAACTAAGTTTTATGAACTGTGTGAAGCCCACCACCACCTCCGCTTTAACTGAGAGACACTGAGCACTAAGAAACTGAAAACCTAAAGATTCTGTTTTGCATTGGAAATAGAAAGTCTACAGTAAAGATATACAAGTATACTGTATAAAAATGTCCTTCAGTTGCAGGGGATAATCTTTGTGCATTAAATCAGCGATTGATTAAAGTATAAGACCTTTTTTGCACTATGCTGAAGTAATTATGGAGCTGGCTTTTTCTGAATAATAATGAGCAACTTTAGGCAGAGGAAATATCTGTTTACATCACATTATTTGTGCTTTCCAGAGTAATGTAATCAGATTTGGTCTCACCTGTAAATGTTTCTTTAAAAGAAAATGTTAAGTCCTTGGATGATGACAGTATTTTCACAGATGGAAGGCAGAACTTGCGCTGTACTGTGATGTCGGTTGCTTTTTCTGATTTTAAGACAAGAGTACAGGCAAAATTTCCACCCACTGAAAGCATTTTTTCACCAGAGGCCATGATAATGAATTGGCAACTGTAATACCGTTATTACACCAAAATTAGATCTTATTTGTGGGTTTTTTAAATGCAACTAAATCCAGTATAAATAGGCAAATGACTCTTTTCCAATTGCCAGTAGATGAGTTTGCTTTTCTGTTTTTTTTTTGTTTTTGTTTTTTGTATGTGTGCTGGAAATCTGAGACTAAACTCAGAGCAGAGAGAAAAGAGGTTTTTGAAAGTGTCTGTGTGTTCAGATCTCAGTTCCTTTGTAGCTTCTAACTGAATCTCTGTGGTCTGATGTCAGTTTCAGCTGATAAGAATCTTATTAAGTTACTGTTGATGAAAACCCAACATTTCCTGATTTTGCTGCTTCTTGACCAAAGCTTTTATAGAACAAAAATAACTGTGGACTTCTATTGTGGTGAATTATAAGAAATAAAATATTTATCCAATGTTTTACAAACGCTCGACTAAAAAGACAAGCGCCTCATCAGTTACATACACACCCTCAAGCAGGTGCAAACTCTGTGCTGGTCAGACGCACCGAGTCAAACCAAGCAGCATATGTGTTTGAAAAAGGAGCAAAAGAGTTGAGGAAGTAACTGACAGAAGCGACAAGCCTTCATCGCCTCTGCTGAAAAAGCACAAAAAAAATTAGCGTCCACCAGGTGTCGTGTTTACATCATTGCTGATCAGAGCTGAAGCCGATTAATATCTGTGACTACTGCAAAAATCATTTGACCCGGCAGTGAATGCTGATTGTGGACCTTAGGAGATTTTTTGTCCAGTGTAAATGGGGTTTAAGATTAGCTATGGTTTGACTCAAGGCTAGAGTGTTGTGAGACTCGTCAAGTGTTATGATATGTGTGCACTACACATGGTAATATAATGCATTTTATATTTGTATTTATTTATATTGTATTTTATATTTGTATTTATTTTATATTGCATTTTTAAATTGTAACCCTTTTTTGTATCCTTGTTATGTAATCCCATCACATGCAATCCATTACTCACAAAGTCTGACTTTGTACATGGAATACTTTACAAACTGCACCCCAGGGGCAGCCATCTACATTTACCACAACTGTGACAGTGATTAAATGCTTATGTGACACTTACACATTCAGGAATACAGTCCACATGTGCATAAGATTAAAGATTTAGATTTTTTTTTTTATTGCTCTAAATTGTTCAGTTTATTCAACACTGTTTGTTTGTTTAAATCTTCAATAAAGTTATTTCTTAAATAGGACCAGATACCCTCTCATTGTTACGTCTATCCCCAACAAGAGGTACAACTCACCTCAGTAGTGGGGTAGGTTGTAACAATAGGACTCTTTGTATTTGACATTAACTCAGATAATCTGTGATTGTTTAGTACACATCCAAGTGAGTTTTACTTGTAGCAAACAAATGGTGGTGTATATCTAAGTCTGACAGATTCAGCATCAACAACTCCTGAAAGATGTTACTACCATGCCCAGTCTCCCCTACTTCATTCTCTAAAATTTGTTTTCATTAAACCATTTTGATCTTTCAGTGACAAATAAGAGCTGTATTTGACATCTATGACTTTTGGTTGGTGATTGTGTGTCAACCAACCACCAAAACTTGCACAAAAACTACAAAAATGAAGGTCAAGTAAACCTGTTTTTTCTTTCAGCACCCTATAAAGTGAGTCGAGGTGGGTTTACCCTCCACACATCCCTGATCATCACTCAGAGGAAGATTTCTTTTCCAACACAGAGACATTTTCAGCCTATAATGGCGCCAAATTGTGGGAGGTCGTAACAAATGAAGCACGGGCTCCAACACCTCCTGTGGTATCCTGGCAGTAGCCTATCGCAGTCGGCTGAAGGGCATCTAATGATGGACCGGAGGCGGAGGCAACAAGGAGGAGAGCGCCGGTGCCTCGGACAAACCAGGGAGTCTCACTTCCCACAGCCACCAGTTTGAGATCGGACCTATCTGCGAGCGGAGGGAGATTTTTACGCACAAAGTTTGACTTTACGCACGTAAATCTCGTCTGTAGCACCTTTTACGCAAGAATAACCTCTTCTAAAGGCGTCGACTTTGGACTTTACGCAGCTTTTAGGAGTCTCAACGTATAACCTATATCTTCCGTGAAAGGATAACTGCTCCTGCTAGTGTTGCTCCGCTGGCGTAAAGTATGTGTTTGTGAGACGACAGATTCATCCATCCATCAGCAGCCTGAGAGGTCAAAACCTGGAGCTTTTGGCACAAACTAATCCAGGAGCTCAAGGTGGAAACAAGTCAAGTCTTAATCCTAATCGGACTACATCACAAAGTTCAAACCAAGACTTCTCCAAAGACGCATGAGACACTCACAGGAGTCCAGGTCGGACTGAACCATGTCGGAGCTGCTCGATCAGAGTTGTGCGTAAAAGCAGCCGGACATGAAGTGAACTAATTATTATTAAACCCCATCCCTCATTTCCATATCTAGCGTGAGTTGGCTGGAGAGCAGCCAATCATCCAGCGGAGGGGCAGCAAGAGTCGTAAAAGCATTATCCGTCCTCCATCACAATTACACTGACATGCGCAATCTGCACACGGGCATCGACAGCAGCCGCCGTTCGCTTATTTCACCGAGCCCGCTCCCGCTGAAGGGTCCCAGTCGCTGCTCGTAGATGAGTCGGCGGAAGGCAGCAGTGAGAGATCAACATGTCCCGGCGCAAGCAAGCGAAACCGCAGCACCTCAAGTCCGAGGAGGAGGCGACACGGAGCGGACTCCTCTGCAGCAACGGTAGGTGTCCAACCGGGAGGCTTTTAAAGCACTTTTAACTGGGTTGACTTCAGCTGCCGTTAGTGGATCATCAGAAGAACAACTGTAGTTTAACA
Organism: Lutjanus campechanus; assembly: GCA_027495735.1. Classification (NCBI taxonomy): domain Eukaryota; kingdom Metazoa; phylum Chordata; class Actinopteri; order Lutjaniformes; family Lutjanidae; genus Lutjanus; species Lutjanus campechanus. Next base: position 2,397 of record JAJHUR010112076.1, on the reverse strand, counting down.
ACAACTACATTTAAAGGGGTTTTTATTGCAAACAGCATGTCTAACTACAGAAATATGACAAAACTGAAAATGATTGAGGCGAAAAAACACATTAAAAAGTGTTGTTAGGAGAAACAGCAACAACTATCGTATAAGAACAGCTTTGTTTTAAAGGTTTTGTTACAAACAACATATATAGGGTCAGAAATATGACAAAAACTGACAATTATGTCTGAAAAATATGTTTTTAAACAATTGGACCAACTCTATTTACCAGTTTAAATTGACGACTGAGTGATTCAGGCTGGTTTACAGTCCTGTTTCTGGCTGCCTCACTTTTTTTTAATGATAGTTTCGAAGTCTGACAAATGAAACCTCGTTAGACTAAAAAGTCTAAAACAGTCACGAAAGGGGGATTTAAAGCTTCATATTTTAAATGTTCTTCAAAGTTTTATTGTTAAAAAAAACAAAGATTTTTTTAGTGAACACTGTTGGCACGTTGCGGAATACAAACAACGCAAAACGATTAAACACCTCATGAATGAAACTATTTTCTGGTTTAATTTCGTTTATATTTAACGGATTGGTTGAAACAAGGCCTGTTGTGAGCTCCGGCACAGAATAAACCCATGGAAACAGTTACCAGGCGGTATATTTTAGGTTAAAGGGTTGTTTCTACAGACTATTTTTGACGTTATTCTGTGTTTTGGCTCGAGGCCTTCCTGTCAACTGTTAAAACTTGAGAAAAAAACAGTTAAATGAGAAACATTTACATCGTAAATAAAGCAGGAGAAAATAATCTGACATGAAAATGTGACCTTATATTTACATGTGGAAACTCAGCTGTATTTTACTGTTGGGCTTAATTAACAACACCATATTTAATATACTAATTATTCCATAATAATGTGTTAAATAAAAGAGATGAGATTAAATGGATATCAACATCTTTATATATTTATATTATACCCTATGTTTAGATTCTTTATATATCCAGATTAAGAAATACTTCATGTTAAACTGAGTTTATTTATATTCATGCTCACAGTTGACAATTGAATAAAAGCAGAATTTAAATGTGAATCCTTTAATTCAGTTGTTAAGCATGAATGTAAATAAACTCAACATCCAGTATTTCTTAGTATAAACTGGAAATGAATAAAACAATTATTGAAAAATTATCAGCTATGTGCACATTATTTGTAACCAGATCTCACTTCTCCTTCTTCTTCATCATCATCATCATATTCCCAGCATGTGTTATGATACACCAGAAGCCTAACACCATTTCTAATATTTTAATATTTAATTAAACAATTTAATTTTCTCATAATGTAGCTTACATGTAGGGAAGCCTGGATGTTATTTGAACCCTTTAATCAACACGAACAGCTGAGCTCTAACTCACATCAGCACCATAAATTAACCTTTAAACTATTGGATATGTGTTTATCCAAAACTGACTGAATTTTAAATAGAATTTGGCCTGCGCTCTCTAAATCTGAAAGTCTTGGGTTTACATGTGACCAGACTGTAACTGAGAGTTCATAAATCTAAATTAATCTAAATTAATCTGATTTAATATGATTCATTTTACATGTGTATTTATTTTCATCACTATTGACTTTCATTATTTAAAGCACCAAAGCAAAAGGCCTGCAGAAGCCCGAGCCAGCTTCACGCATTAAATCAAATCACTTTAATCATAGCTCTTGTTTTCTGTAATTCAGTAAAATAAAATAAACAAAATTATGATTATTTGTGTCTGTGGAGAGGTGTCGAGTGTGGCAGAGGCCCCTGCAGCCAGGCGGGGGGCTCGGCCACTCTGAGCTGGGCTTTGATTGAGCCTGCTGACTTAACCTTTGTCAGCCTCACCCTGCGAGGGGCAAGTGCTCCGTGTCTGGATCATAATACAATTAGTACATCTGAACCATCGACCCCTGCGGCCCAGAGGTCACACAGAGAGGCAAAGAGGCATGAACGCCGGCCTGAGAGTCTGTTTGCTTTTCAGCTGGAGCTTCATCGCCAAACTACACAGCGAGAAAACAGACATAAATCTGTTTTCTGCCCCCTGACAGTATGGATTGAGTGAGAGTGACATTTTAAAATAAATTTCTATCGGTGGTTATTATATCTGGAAATACATCCAGAGCTTTAAATCACAGCTGATGTCTTCTTTGTTGTTTCTGGAGGTGAATCTTACAAAGTGAAGACGAAATCGTGAGCTGAAACAGTCAAAGTGTTTTCGCGCCTGTGTTTGCTGAATCGCCTTGGTGATCTTCAGACCACCCACTTGGAGAAACCAGCGACTGATTATTTACTGACGAGTTTGACTTCTTAAAAATAGGTTTTAACTCACTCAGCTGTGGTTATACTCATCTAAACTGAGAAAAAAAAAGTTAAAATCAGTTTTTTTTT
>JAJHUR010112075.1:0-29826 GCA_027495735.1 Lutjanus campechanus | reverse complement strand
AGAAAAATTTCTTCTTTTCTGTCAAGAGTTACAGGGGGGATACATATTTTGGCAGGCTGCATTTTCAGCCTGCCAAAATATGTATCTCCTGTCTATAAAGCCCAGGCTTTATCATACCATCAAGTGTTTTATTCTACAAATACTTTGAATCATGTCTAATAACAACCAAAATATGAAATCAGAATTCTTGCACGTTTTATTTAAGTACTTTATAGGCTTCAAAAATGTATAAGGCGCATTTTTAGGAAAAGAATGAGAACAGAACGAGAGGCTTGTTTTTATTTATTTATTTATTTTTTGTTTGTTTGTTTATTATAAATCCCAAACATTAGATGAATCCATACATTTTGCTACATTTGCCTCCCCTCAAATTAGTTATAATTTTAACACAAACGATGCAGTTCATACATAATTAGAGGGGGATACATATTTTGGCAGGCTGAATTTCAGCCTGCCAAAATATGTATCCCCCCTGTAACTCTTGACAGAAAAGAAGAAATTTTTCTATATTCTCCAGCGTTATTAGACATGATTCAAAGTATTTGTGAAATAAAACACTTGATGGCACTGTGGCTCAGTGGTAGAGCGGGTCATCCCCCAATCGGAGGGTTGGTGGTTCGATTCCCGGCTCCCCTAGTCTACATGTCGAAGTGTCCTTGGGCAAGACACTGAACCCCGAACTGCTCCCGGTGCTGCGCCACCGGTGTATGAATGTGTATGAATGATTGCTGATGCACAGGTTGGGTCTTTCTAGAAGAAGCCACCTGTGTCATTGGTGTGTGAAAGTGTGTGTGAATGGGGTGAATGTGACTCGTAGTTGTAAAAGCGCTTTGAGTAGTCTATGACTAGAAAAGCGCTATATAAATACAGTCCATTTACCATTTACCATAAAATATGGTGAAATTGTTTAGTCTAATATAGTGTTTTTAGGGCAGCAGTGAACGATCATTTCGTCATCAGTTACCTAGTCAATTAGTTGTTTGGTCCATAAAATGTCCGAAAATGGTGAAAAATGTTGATCAAAGTCCAAGATGACGTCCTCAAATGTCTTATTTTGTCCACAACTCAAAAATATTCAGTTTGCTGTCAGAGTGGAGTAAAGAATCCAGAAAATAATCACACACAAGAAGCTGAAATCAGAGTCAAAATGATGAATTGATTATCAGAATTATTTAATAGTCGATTAATAATAGATTAATTGTTGCAGCTTTAAGTGTTTTATGTTTGTTGTTAGGTTTATTAGCTTGTCCAGCTGTGCTCTTTAAAGACAAAAACGTTTAAATTTTCACCCAGTGAATGATTCTAGAGGTCATGATAATGAGTTGACAGCTGTGTGTGCACTGTGGATATCATTCTTTATTTTAATTTATTTTTTTAAATCTGTAACTGTAATGCAATGAAGTTACAGATAAAGTTAGTTTTTGTATCCAGATTATGTAATCTTGATACATGTAATCCATTACTCCCCAAACAAGCCAACAACTAATTGATTAATTGAGAAAATGATTAATGGATAATGAACATAATGGTTAGTTGCAGCCCTAATAATCATTTTAATCAACAATCAGAATGATATTTTATATGCAGCCTCAGCGTGCGTGCAGTACATGTACAGCTGAGTAGAACCCTGAAGCAGCAGCTACACAGAGGAGAACAGCAGCGATGATTAAAGTAAAGGTGTAATTAAAGCAGCGGTAAGATACTTAGTACATGGGAGTGTTTTTCACAATAAAGGCAGGACAAACAGAGTTCTGATGCTGAAGAACATGTACAGAACATGTTGTACTGTGATGTGGCTGATGTCCATCATGTGAATGGAAGCAATCCTGAAATAAGCCTTCAGCATTTTATGCATTTATTTTTATCAGACACCACAGGCGTGCAGTATAGCCACACTTTCGCACGTTGTCGTGGCATCTCTGCATGCTGAGCTGCCAACTCCGTGCTTGACTTCACCACATCACGGACTGTATGGGTTGTAGCTGATGTTTTAGTGGGCCAATCACATGTCGAAATAAATCGAACGCTTGCGGTGATCGGCTGCAAGCAAAACCATACAAATAGTCATTATTTTCTATATGGCTAGACGAAGACGATCCAATGCAGGTCTCATTTGACCAGAGAGGTTGCAGTACTACTGATACTGGGTTATTTTAGTCGATACATCAAAGGGATAGTTCACCTAAAAATGAAAATTTAGTCATTATCTATTCATCCTCATGCTGATTGATGGTGAGGTTTAGTTTTTTAGTTCACAAAACACTGCTGGAATTTCACAGGAAAACCGTGTTGCAGAATCTCCCAAACAATGGAAGTGAATGGTGACCAGTTTTCAAATAAAAAAACAAAACAACTGAAACACCCGATAAAATGCCTCCATGCTGCTCATCTGGTGTAATCCAAGTCTCCTAAAGCCCCAACATGCCAAATTGACTTGAAAGACATCATTTACACCATGTTTTTCGTCTTAATCTTCATTGTAGATCTTTAGCTTGCAGCCACATTCATGTGCAACTGGATGTGTGTGTTGTGACGGTGTGCACACAAAAGTGAACAGCAACTATCCCCTTAAAACAGTGTCTCTCAAACGTTTTATACCACTTACCACCTCAGAAACTATTAGTCCTGCAGCACTTCAGTACTACGGCAGCGTAGTCCAGCTACAGACAGTTCACACAGGAGGCAGGTGTATTGCTTACAAGAATAATGTTTATTGTTTGCTGTTTTTAGCAAACGGTCACACTGCCTTCACAGTAAAGCAGTGACTTACAACCAACACAATTTAGCTGATTAGTGATTAGTTATGAGTATGAAAGTGACAGACTGACATTGAGACAAAAAAAATGACTGGAAAGTCAGAACATTAAATTACAAACAACATGAACGATGTTTGTCTCATTTTTGTTGTCACAGTAATATTTTCACGTCTTGCATCTTCTGCTTGTGTGCGTTTCTTCTGGTTGCTTGGTTAAATTTACTTATGATTATATGAACATCTTTTTCTTTTTGTTTCTCTTTGTTGTCCATTTTGGAGATGCTAGCTAACACAGGCTAACTAAGTGTGTTAGCTAAGCTAGCTAACACCTGATGATAATGCGGTCTAGTAACAAAGAATGCTATGCTAAGAATGAATGCTGTGTTATGACAGTGAAAGGGTTAGCCTAAGCACTTAGGGAAGGAGACAACCTAAAGGGCTTCATGCAACAATCTTAAGTGAACCCCTTAGTTTAGGAGACATTTTACTTAGGGGACAGACTTAAGTGTGAAACCGAAGGCGGCTTATGCAGCCAAACCCTGACAGAGAAGCAGAATTGATAATTGCATAAGCACCTCGTCCTGTCTTGATCTTTGCTTCATGGCACTTAATCGAGTTGTTCTCTCCTGACTAGATCTTTGCTGGTGTTGTATCAGCTCTCAGATGTACGTCGCTTTGGATAAAAGCATCTGCTAAATTAAACTGTAAGATTGTAAGATTGAAAAATTTTAACCAATTCGCATAAGGACCCAAGAGACTCCCAACATGTTACTACAGCTCAAACAAAGACCTTGCAGGGGCATTTCAGTGCTTTTGGGGAATTACTTTTTGGGTTAGGAATAATTAGCAAGAAACTAGTTATATTTTATAAGTAACTTTGCCAACACCGCTCACTATTGATTGGTTTGGGCAAAATTGCAACCCCTCCATAAGAGAAAACACCTACCTTGATCATGATGCCAACGTTTGTGTCAATCAGCTCTAAATATTTTATATAATACTTTAAAATCATTTTCTACCTATGTACTGTTAAAGAAACAAATGTATATCACACATATCTGGATATGAAAATATCAGACTTTGTATTGTGATACCACAGGACGGCGATTTCACAGACTTAGAAGGTCCCCTTTTGCCAGGGTTTATTTTTAGTTTTATTGCATTTTTGGTGTCATCTCGAGATTCTCCTCCTCTGTCACAGACCAACGGCATAGAAAAACTGTGCAGCATGAGGGACATGATGCAGCAATTTGCGGTCAGCCTGCTAAAAATGGAAAGTCCACAGACAAAATGGCCCGGCCAGTGTTTTCCACGTGGTTCCAACAGGTGCCGGAAAACACAGTTTGTCTGGATGCTTTTTTAAGAGAAAACACTTGAGATTATAGCTTGCCTTTAGAGTTCCTCTCCCATGTGTCTTATATACACAGAGCCCGATGCTCATTAAGCATAATGAGGAAATGAACCAATGTGTCTTTTTCATTATGTGTTTTGATAGCGTTTACCTTCCCTTCTCATTAACTGGGCGATAAAGCCAAATGAACGTTTCTCTGCAGACTCTGTCCCCTCATCATATTTGGTGTGGTTGTTTGCGAAACGCTCCCGTGCTCGACTCTAATTTACACGGCAACTGTTGATTTGTGTATCCTGTTAGGCCCCTTTGATGTGTGAGAGAGATTGAGCTGCTGCCGGTCGCGGTTCTTCCTCTGACGCTGGGCAGCTCTCCAGCCACACAGGCCAGGCGCCCGCCTGCACGGCACGGTGCCCTGCCACAGGCCTACGGGCCCTCAGGGTACTCCAGTCCTACATTCACAGCCAGAGCCTGCAGAGGCACATTTTACTCCACCGCACACACGCTGTAGTAAGCTGGCACTGGCGACGGCCCGCTGAGTTTAAATATGCTCTTTCCTCTGGGGGTAGATTGATCGTATGTTGCCCTGTCGCTAAATGCTCCGTGAAATGAGCCTGGCCTCTCTACTCTCAGTCTAATGCCAGACAGAGGAGATAACAGGTGACCGGACAGCATTTATGCTGAGTTGTCTTTGGGAGGTGACATGGAGGCCACGTCAGGGCTGGAGGCATGCTCCGTTCCATTTTAACTGGGAAGATAGAGTTGTTTTTTTGCTTTTCATTGTGATTTAAAGCCATACAAAATGTAATAAATCACAGATAAGCCTGGATAGACAGTGTATACTATAACAATATTGCTGTGCCATTTAATAATCAAACAGAGTTGTTGATTTCATTAACAATTACATCATCAACAAAACATTTTTGAGCACAACCTCTTGTAAAACAGCGAAACTTCTCCAACACCAAATTCAGCATAAGATTTTTTAAATCACATCTTATTAAGGTTGGAGGGAATGCCTGGTGACTAAAGGGCTTTTCACACTGCATGTTCTTAGCCCTGGTCTAAGAGTTAACCCTGCAATAACGCAGCCTCTTTTCACACACACATTGTTAACTCAGAGTTGCACCCACACAGGTGTTTTCTGTTAACCTGGCTGATCGTCTTCTTCTTCTAATCGTTTAGCCCTGTTTCACACTGGCAGCCGCTCCAGAGCAGGGTCAACTAGCCCCTAGGCTAAAGTCAAGGTTAGCCCACTTTGGAATGTTCCAGGATTGTACAGGGTATCTGCAGGTTTCAGCAAGTCAAATTTAAGACTTTTTAAGACCTTTTTAAGGCCACCTTGAATGAAATTTAAGACCGAAATTTTTTTTTTTTTAAATCCTATAAATATAAGTGATGGTTGGGGATCCCACTGTACTACAACCTCAATGACAATCAGTCAAGTTTAATTTTTGTATTTTTATTATTAAACAAACTGATAAGCACCACTCTGTCAAACAGCTTATCAAAAATCTCGAGCGATCCAAAAACAAACAAACAAACCAACACCAACACCAGTAAAAAAATGACAATCTTGGAGAGGGTAAAAATAAATTACATTAGTGCAAAAACATTAGTGCAAAAACAGTATTTAAGGTATATTATGTAAGAATTACTCCCATCTAGCGGTGCGGTTGTAGATCGCAAGCATTCACGTGAAATCGGTTAGATGGCAGACGGACAACAGCCGCTGCAGGTAATGGCTTAAACAAGTCTTTATGTAAACAAGTGGCCCGTCAGCACGAGGCAAAACAATACACGTGGCAATATGTTGTCATGGTGATGTCGTATTGTTTACCTGACCCACGTTTTACCGACTTTCTCTGGACTTCTGTGACTAAAATGACATCTGGTTTGTTACCAACGGCCGTTTTCCCGCCTGCACCTGAATGCAGCATTCACGTGCAGTCCTCACTGCACCGCGGTGACTTTTCACAGAGGCCACCTCGACCTGAGCCGACAGCTCCGGTGTCTCCGGTGAGTTCCCGTGGTTTTCTACGGTCACGGTGCCACTGAACGTAAAAACATGGCGACACGACATGGCAGCCAGCACCGAGCTTACCCGCTCGATGTATATATGAATGATATGAACGGCAAATTCAGAGCTTACGGAACACTTAAGTTTGTGATGGGGGGGTTACTGATTAAACCGGCTGTCCTCCAGCCAACGCTCACAAAACTTGCACTTCCCCATGCTGACTGACCGGCGGGACGCGAGGAAGAGAGGAAGGAGTCTGCGCGCGACCCGACTCTTCTTCTTCTTCTTCTTCTACTTTTGTGCGCCCCGACTATGCGCGCGACTGACACTGAAATCACTCACTGCACAACTTTTACTCAAAGTGCCCCGGAAAAAAAAAACCAAACAAACTGGCCCGACAATTTAAGACCATTGAGTACTGAATTTAAGACCATCTTAAGGAATTTCTAATAAATTTAATACTTTTTAAGGCCTTAAATTTAGATACGTGAATTTAAGACTTTTTAAGACTTTTTAAGGACCTGCGGATACCCTGTTGTACCAGTGTGAAAGCTCTTTTAGTCTAGGCTAACAGCTCCTGTGGCCTGGGACTAACTGCTCTCTTAATCTGGGGCTAAATGCAGTGTGAAAAGCCTTAAGACTGGTTTTGGATTTTTCAAACATATTTTTTTGGTGCTTTGAGCAGTGCCATTTAGTCCAGTTATACCGGAAAGAAGACAGACATCTCTACAGCTGATATCTCCAGAACTCTGCTACTCACACCAAAACTATCTAGATGGATAAAAAGCACTACAGGCCAGGAAGAAAATATGTATTTTTGATTTTGGTGTGAAATGTCCCTTTAATGAAAGTATTTCTGAAATAATCTTTCTACATTTTATGAATTTATTTTTTTATTGCACCATAGAATAGTATAGCCATACTTTCAGACTTTTCGGTGGCATCTTGGGACACTGAACTGCTGACTCTACACACCATACACCATGCTCGACTTCACCACACCACAGACTGTACGGGTGGTGGATGCTGCGGTAGTGGGCCGATCACATTTTGCATCAAAACAAAGAATGATTGCAGTGATTGGCTGTGAGCAAAATTATGCAAATTTAGTCTTTTGTTCTAGATTTGGGCACAAAAAGGATCAAATGCGGATATCATTTGACTGAGAAGTTTCTATACTTCTTGGTACTGTGTTATTTCACTTGATACCTTAAAGGTATGGAGTACTGATACCCAGTCCAACTGACCACAGGTCAGTGTGTAGATAGCAGACTTATGAGGCTTATGAGGCAGACCAGCAGCAGCTACTGTCAGACTCTCTGTGTCTCCACTGGAAAGACAGTGAGACTGATGGAGACTTGACACTCACCAGAACACATTTATGTCTTCTTGAAAAAACGACTGCGGTGTTTCAGCTGGGTTAGCAGCTCTACCATGAGAGGCTCTCCCAGTCTGTGTTGGTGTACCAGAGAAGAGCTGTTTATCATGGTGAAGTTAACATTACTGTTCGCCTGGTCTGAAGAGCTGGTGAAGCTGAATGCAGCACAGTTATCTGCAGGCTGTGTGTTGTGTTCAATTAGTGTTGAAAAAATGAAACATTACACTGTAGGCATATAAGACTTTATGTCAGAACATTTGCATTGGATTGCATTACTTCTCTCTCTTCGTTGTAGGACAGAGAGATACAGAAGATCTTTCATACCAACTGCCATCAGACTCTATAATTCTTATACAAATAGATGAGACTACAGACAAATGAATTTCCCCTTGGGGATTAATAAAGTATTTCGTATTCGTATTCGTATTCGTATTAAACAATTCATGTGTACCCAATGAAATGGCCACTGAGTGTATGTGGTTAAGTGTTGACAAAATTATTGTTTTATTCTATGTGAGAAGTCTAATTGATACAAATTCGCTACTCGTAATGGTTGGTTACTTACCAAAAAAAAATAATAATAATTGGCACACATTTATGTGACACAAAATATTAATTTTAAAATGATTCTGTCTTTATTTCACATAGTGACCTGATGACTGTACATTATCCTGTGTGTTACATGGTTATGTACCAAAAATCAATAATTTGACACAAAATATTAATTTTAAAGTGATTTTAGTGATTTAACAATGATTTTATTGTTTCTCCAGTCTATGATCAGAAATGTGTCCATAGCAACAGTCTGTTCTTCATAACAGCGGTCTGTTATACTTAGTAACTGTCTATACAGAAATAACAGACCTCAGAATGTTGTAATTCACCAATCAGAATCAAGTATTTAACAAAGCCATGTAATAAAGAATTATGAATTACGTGACATTGCTTTGTTTAGTTAGTAATCAACACTGCAGACTGTGACAGACTGAGACAACTGTCCATCAGGCTTACACAATTACAAACATTCTTCAGGGTTTCCTGTTAGCCTTGTGGTCTAGAGCAATGGTTCCCAACCTTTTTTCCTTGGAGCCCCCCCCTTAACATTAACATTAACTTCAATAATAAATGTTTACATTCTTGTGAGCTTTAACTTTGGTAAATGTATCTTCTTTTTTTTTTTTTACAGAAAAACACCTGAATTTAACATGTGCAAAATCACATGTGAAATATGTGGAGCATGTGTTTTTCACATGTTAAACAAAAATGTTTATATTTTTAAATAGTTTGGTATACAGGCTTATGTGTAAATTGTGATTTAAGTTAACATGTGCAAATCTCATTTTGACAACCTCAGAGCAGACAAAACCATGGGGAGGCCCTCTGATTTTTGCTGCCTCCCTAAGGGGGGCCTGAACCCCAGGTCAGAAACCAGTTGCCTAGAATGTACAGTATGGTAACTGCAGTTCCAATGTAAAGTCAAGCCAAAGACTTTTTTTGCAAAACATCTCCCTCCCTTGTCTCTCCAGGTTTTCAGTTGGTTGCTACGGTCACCAATCCAAAATAAAAACAAATGCACACTTTTATTCAAGGCTTAATTTACAGAATTATTCATTAATTACCACTAAGACAATTTTTAGAATAAGTCATCTACAACTGCTAAGAGGAGGGAGGTCGAATTTACTGATGAAGATGTTTTGCCAGTATCTAAGAAGCAAAAGTGATGAGGGCTTATCAAAATGAACAATGGATGCTACATGTGGATTGACTGTCACAGCCTTGCAGTTTAGAGGGTATGATTCCACATTCTACCTTCAAAATCCACCTCCCTGCTTTGATACATTACAGTATGAGCCGACCCTCTCTCTGCCCCTTGTTTCAGTACACTTGGGTGGTAAATTTCAGATCCCAGTGGAACAGCTTCTGATCTCTCAAGCATCAAATACAACAAAAAGAACGGTAGCCGGGGTCAGTTTGTTGTTTATCCTCTCACACACAGAAGTGCGACGTGGGATTTTGCTAGCAGGGGAGCTCTTTTAACCTCCCTCAGCTGACCTCCCTGACTGTGGGTAATGAGGCAAGACGGGCGCTTTACTGCAGGGTCCCAGAGGAAGAACAGCCCCACAAACCGTGGGTCAAGTGCTAATGTACCAAACTCCCTTTTCTGTTTAACTGAAACTGTAATGGTCTGTGGATACAATTAAAACTAAAGATATTGAAAATAAGAACCAGTTGTTTACATCTGGGACATTTTCAAAGGTGTGAGTCTTGGGCTCCTGATTGGTATCTGAGCGTTTGCTTGTTTGTGTTTGTCGTCCTCTTCTGGTTAGAAACCTCTACTGCCTTCTTAGAATCTAGAAGAGCTTGTTCCCTGCTTCCTCAAGCTAGTCCCCGGTTCCACCACAGGAGGGCAGCATGTCCAAACTTTTCTAACTCTCACTCAAGGACTTTCTTGAGCTGTTTCAAGCCATCATCCACATTTAAACTCACGCTCAAGAACTGAGTAACAAGATACAATCAGCCTGTATTCAGATTCATTCAGAAGCCATCACAAAGACTGAAAGCATCAAGCAGAGGTGCCATAAGATTCAATCCCACTAATGGACAGTCAATACAAGCTGTAGATAATCCAAAAACCCAAATTCTCCAAAGTTCTACCATATAAAGTTGGGCTCAATGGTCAGTGTCAAACGTGGAGAAACATTGTTTTTTAAGAAGTTTTAAGCATTAAGGAGAAATATGTTTTTAAGCATGTTTGCTTGATTGACATGCTTCAGATGGTTTACCTGGATGAGATCACACAAGAATCCATCTTGCCAGGCTTCAAGTTATCCGTTTGCAAATCAGCATCCTAGGAGGGATTACTGGAAGCTATGGCGGTGGTTTTAGGTGTGATAACAATGGCGGCTCCTGAAGAGGTTAGCGTAGATACTGTGATAGCATCAGTTTTATCAGAACTGGAGAGTATTTCTTCATTGAAAGAAGAGCAACAAACGACACTGAAGGCTTTTATGGATGGAAAAGATGCTTTCGCTCTTCTCCCGACTGGCTTCTGCACGAGTTCGACTTGCCAACTGGCTCCGCTGGTGGTAACCTGACACGTCAGATGGTTTGTTACACAGGACTGAAGGATTCTCGCTTGATCTTGTGATTGTGAGAATCCAGCTGCTTTGCGAAGTAACTCTCCTTTTATGCCATATGGTTCGTTGATCTGATTGGTTGAATACAGCTCCTGCTAGACGTGATAGACAGATGGTTCATCCCATAACCTGCCAAGTGTTTTTTGAACGTGCCTGCCTTTTTCCAAACAGTTTCTAAGGATGACCTATGTACCATCTGGTATGCTAGGTTATCAAATGGTCCCATTTAGAATCAATAGGTGTTCCCCACTACATCCTATACCCATATGATCTGGCACCATGGTTGATAAAACCTCTCATGTGTCAGGTAGCAAGTAACATCACATCTCTGTACCTAAACTTTTACCTCCATTTTGAACATCTTTTGGAAACCCAGACTTTACAGTTGAGTTAAGAAACACACAAAGGATGGCATTAAAGAACATTGACATCAGACAGAAGTTCTTTGCTGAATTCAAAGCCACCCTCAGTTGTCCTTTTCCTTCACATGCCTGCATGCCTGTGTTGATGCCTGCAACACATTTCAAAAAAAGTTGGGGCAACAAAGAACCGGGACGGTTGTGGAATGCTCAAGACACGCCTGTTTGGTGACAGTATCTTGATTGGTGAAGTTCACCACTTTATGAAAAACTGTGTGGGCAAATAGTCCAACAGTTTAAGAACGCTGATCAACACAAAATTGCAGGAATTTAAAGATTTCACCATCTACAATCCATAATATCATGAAAAGATTCAGAGAATCCAGAGAATTCCAAAACCAACATTGAATGTCTGTGACCTTTGACCCCTTCGGCAGCACTGCATTAAAAACTGCATTAAAACCCACATCATTGTATAAAGGATACTACATGAGCTCAGGAACACTTCAGTAAACACAGTTTGTTGCTGCATTTACAAATGTATACTGTATTACATCACGTACCACTGGCTCTCATGTTTTGCCCTGTCAATAGGTGTCAAGAGTCTTTACTAGTAGGGTGGACGTTTAGCTCAGTTGGTAGAGTGTCCGACCCATGTATGGAGGCCGTTGGTCCTCTGCAGCGGCCGCTGGTTCAACTCCTGCATGCGGCACTTTGCTGCATGTCATCCCCTCTCTCTCTCTCTGCCGCGTTTCCTGTCTACTCTCTGGCTGTCCTATCAAATAAAGGCAAAAATGCCCTAAAAAAAATAACTTAAAAAAAAGTCTTTACTAGTTGCCATGAAATGTGGTTTGAATGTTCATGTTCTTTGGGGGACATCCTGTGATATATGCTGCCATGAAGATGGTCCCTTATCATTTTGGGTTGGCTTCTGTTGGTGAGTAGAGGCGTTGTGGACAGGGTTGGGGTGTGGCCAGATGGTGGTTGGCCCTCTCCTATCTTGCACCACGTGTTTGTGGAGAACCTGGTGCTAAATCATATGCAGGCGACCTGATTCTCAGTCAGGGTTTCATACATTGCAGAGCAGCCCCGCTGACTTCCGTCCCTCTGGTTGTCCAGCCTCTTCGACGGCAAGAAGTGTTTGAACCACTTGGTTGAACCTCAACCGTCTCTGCTGCTTTTCGACTTTTCCCACCACCACCTCTACTGGTTTTTAGCTTTTCATGAGTGAAGAGGTTTTACCTCAGTTTACCAGGCAAGTCTTTCAGAACGGTGCTAGAGGAAAGTTCACCAAAGATCAACAGTTCACACAAGATATTCTGGAATGGAACAGATATTCTGTCATGCACCTAAGAGGATAAACACATTTGATTTTAGTAACCCAATGACCATTCCTCTTGTGTCACATTCAGAAAACTACAGTAATGACACTTTCAGCGTGGTCTTTGGGTTTAAAACTTTTCACTGCAGCTTAGCAAAGTTTCAGATTTGGATTTTTGTTTTGCCACTAACATGCAGCTCCATGGAGGTTTTTCCTGTTCACACTGATAAGAAAACATCATAACTGTGTCATGTGTCAAGCAAAAAACCAAATTAGAACACTTTGGGCCCCTGTGTAAACAGAGTCTGTGTCTGTGTCGCTCTGAGGGCCCAGTGATGCTCCTGAGAGGCCGGCGCTCTCTGCCAGGGTAAACACCTAAGCTCATGAAAACACACCACTCATCCACACCCTGTTTTCCTAAGACCTCTTTTCTCCTGCCTCTGAAAGAAGCAACGCCATTTCTCACTTCTAGGTTACCTTCTTTAGCTCGAGAGCAAACACCACATGTAGGTCGCCTCATTTTTCTCTTTTATTAAGGCTTCACGTTTTAATTTTAATTATTTCCTGTATATCACTCATTCTTGAGAACTGGAACAGAGCATTATTTTGAGGTTTTGATTTTTACTCTTCAATTATGCTGGAAAATATATTTTATAAGATCAAACTCTTGGCTATTATATCTTGTAATGGGACAACCTCCTACTGATTCAATTTCATAGTGAGCAGCCATTTTATTTTTGAAAGTGTCTCAGAGTTCTCTTAATGCTTATCAAAATACACATTTTTAAACCATAATTCTTATTAAGCTCTGATTTAGAAGGGCTACAGAGTTGACATTTTATGGTTGAGACACAACTGAAAGCAATATTATTTCATGAATTTGTCTAAAAATAGAAAGTAGAAAGCAGTATTTCTGCTTTTTTTAAACCAGGAAGTGAGACAGGGGTCCTTAGGGTATAGCTGACCCTTTTTATGTCTGATTAAATCATGTTTTTGTAAAAATCTGAAGTTGAGTTGACGGTAATCTTTGACACAGTTTTAAACATTTTCATAAAAATTCGATTTTAAAACAAAAATGATTATAATAGCACATTTGTACACCTCTGTTATCAGTAGGTATTGCTATTTTTTAGTATTTTGAAGGCTTTTAACACATTTTTGTTTGAAGTTGTGGATTCTTGCCTGGGACAAGGCTGTTTTCTGATGCAAAGCCAATTTAGAAATTAAAAAATTAAAGCAAACCAAAACATTTCATGATTCATATATATATAGACCTTTCAAGAATAAATTTTCACCAAAAAATTGGAATTAGAGTGTTGGCATTTATAATTTTTGAAGTGTTTTTGTTGTTGTTAGGACATGGTTTGTCCCATTCTCTCTTTAAGGTTTCAATTTTCAATTCAAATTTTCCTCTGTGTGTCACATCATTAGATCAAGCCATTTAAAAGTAGTTGCAATTAGTGCTTCTCTACATAACTCACCAGGATTATAAAAAAGTCTTATTTCCTGCAGTTACAAACCTTTGAGATACTGTTTTATAGCATTTCCTCTCATTAAAAAGACTGTTCTATTTTGTAACCTAGCATTAACACATAAGCAATCACCATCAAAGGCTTCTGCTCCATATAGATTCTGTTTTATTTGTGGGTATTTTATATTCATGAGTCTTTGCTGAGAACATTAGGCTGACAGTTATATTCTGTGATGCACTGAGATTGTGTAACACAGATCATAGCGCTGCTGCCATATTTAGCTCTGTACAGTAGGCCGACAGGATGCACTGGAGGGCGGCCGGGGGGCTTCAAAGCGTGGAAAGCCCACTGACGGTGCCTCAGAAGTGGGGAGCATGAACCTGAGCGCCTCAGAGAATACAAATGCAGAGGATTAAGCAGAACATAAAGAAACCATCAGCCATTGACTGGTTCCTAGCTTTAAAATAGTGTGAGAATGTTGACCATGCAGACCTCCGATGTAGTGATTTGGAAGCAGAATGCATCCACTCTGGGCCTGTTCGGCACAAACTCAGCAGCTCCCGTAAAAAGCCTAATTTAGCCATTGTTCACCCTTGGCTCAATCTGTAAACATTTAGTTTGTTGTTGAGAGAAATGGAAGCATGTGTTCTTTGATGACTGTCTGGTAAAAAAAAAAGGAAAAAAAGTCATTGCTTATTCTTGTTAAATTTTGTGAGGTTGGCTCTTTGAAGATGCTAATCCATTGGTACTGGTTTATATTTCACCCGTCCAATGACTCCAAGACGTGCATTTCAGTATCAGAATGTTTGATGTGCATTTTCAACCATGCATCACTGTTTATTTTTGTGTTTTGATGTATCTTGAAATAAATGCAATGCAGGTCATTTTTCTCTCACAAGCTGACTTCCTGGGTCACCGATGTAAAGACCTTCATGTGTCATATTTGACAAATGAATCTTTTTTTTTTTAAATGTAACTTAACACTGTACAAAGCAACTTTCTCTTCATGGGGGATCTGGTGACTTTGAAGACTAGCATCTGATTATTTTTTGTACATGTGACAGACCCTTGTAATCTCATCTATATTGTGTCTTTAAAGGAGCAGTATGTAGCCACTGAACGTGCAGAAATGAGCAGCAGTCCAAATAGCAAGTTGGAGCCATATATGGTATATTAAATAGGTTGTAATCCTGTTTAATACACAATGTATCATTGAAGCGAGTCGTTTTCCCCGCCCCCTCCTCCGCAGAGGCAGAGACAGGCAGGCTGCAGGAGCATTGCAGGATCTCTGCAGGAGCGTAGGATGCGTGCAATCTTGTAAATTGACAATAGCAAGCAACAACAAGTCCTTTACTGTAAGCTGATCAGTTGTTTATAACTGTCAGTTGTCTGTCAGTGTAAAGTTCAGTCTGTTATCCTGAAAACATAAACCCATTGCTCAGAAATAACACTCTGGATGATGACTGTCTCACTGCCTGCCAAACTCTATTAACATAAAAACATCTACACCTTCTACAAGATTATTAATGAGTTCTTGTGAGTCATACCGACACTTGGATCATTTGGCAAAAATTCGTAATCAATTTGAACTGTAATTAATATGAAACGGACATACAAAACAGTTACTCTGGATTGGAATGGAAATTTCAAAGGGGGTCACCGGAGCTGCAGTGTTCATGTCAAACTGAAGCAAGTATTTCAACTTAACATGTTTCCTTGATCTCTTTTGCCATTTCATGATTTATCACAGTAAATACATTAAGATGAAAAGCTGACTGTTTGTGTCTCTGTACAGACGACGCGGGGACGTACTTCCCCAGCGTGAAGAGGGACCCGGGCCGCTACCTGCAGCCCTGCTCCGACTCAGTCAAGACCTGGCTACGCAGCATGAAGAACGCCG
Organism: Lutjanus campechanus; assembly: GCA_027495735.1. Lineage (NCBI taxonomy): Eukaryota > Metazoa > Chordata > Actinopteri > Lutjaniformes > Lutjanidae > Lutjanus > Lutjanus campechanus. The sequence continues at coordinate 14,136 of JAJHUR010112075.1, read as the reverse complement.
GGAAGGTCCTCCTCCTCATCACCAGCTCCCACAGTGACTACTGCAGGCTTATCTGTGAACACATCCTGGGGTAAGACCACAGACTGGCCCCTTCCTTAATAAAGACCAGGACCTGGTCTGCAGTGCTTACCATAACAGCCCCCACGGGATTTATAACCTGAGAGTCTCTGCTCAGTCCAGCCTGGCAGTTTTTTGTTTTTTTTCCTCTACTCACTACATTCCTTACAGCTCTCACATGCCATCAGTCATTCCTTTAGTCAGCGCTGGCTCACATGTCCGCCTCGAGTTACCATCATCATCACATACATATGCTACACTCACACATATCCCAGCAGCCCTCAGCAGGCAGCACTGAACATGAGACTACTCTTTTTCTTTCTTTAACTTAGCAGATTTGAAAAAGTATACACATTCCTTAACAACAAGACTGCATTTATCAGTCAAACATAAATACTCAAGAGGAAAAAACAGGAAAGAGACCACGTCTCCAGCAGTTTAATACTTTGTCTGTCTTCAGTGAATTCAAAATCCAAAATCCACAAATCCACAAAATCCACAACACACTTTGAGCTATGATCAGCCTCTTACCTTGCTAACAAGGTTAACAAGGCCTTAATAATTATTAACAAAATCATAACAACAAAACTTAAGCAACTGAAGCATCTGTTTTTCTTTTTTGCACCAAAAATGCCTTTTCCAAATTCTTCCACCCTATACATGTCCCACATAAAACTTCAACATGTGACAAAATGGACTGGTTGCCAGTGACTCCCAAAATAATATATTCGACTGTTGGAAAGTACCAATGACAGGAAGCACCGGACCTTAAAGGGACAGTTCACCCTAAAATCACAAATACATATTTTCCCCCTGGCCTATAGTGCCATTTATCCATGTAGAAATTTGGGGGGTGCAAGTTGCAGCATTTTGGAGATATCAGCTGTAGAGATGTCTGCTTTTCTCCAATATAATGGTACTAAATGGTATGAGTCCTGTGTTGAAAATTGAAAATTCAAAACCAGTGTCTCTTTCCAAAAATCATTTTTTCAAATAGAAAAAAATAGTTCTGATAGATTCTACTGCAGCGAGAAAGTAGTTCCTCCATGAAACTGCTCGCAACAAGATCTGTGGATTATTTTGAGTAACTGGGTCATGATTTTTGGAAAGAGACACTGGTTTTGAATTTTTCAAATGCATTCTTTTGGTGCTCTGAGCAACACAGGACTTGAGCCGTTAAGTCCCATTATATTTGAGGGAGAAGGCAGACATCTGCACGGCCAATTTCTCCATAACTCTGCAACTCACACCAATAAAGTATAGATGGATAAATAGCACTACAGGCCAGGGGAAAAATATGTAATCTGGCTGGTGTCCTTATTCACCCACGTCCCAAAGTACTCACTGATCTGTCATTTTCATCTAAATAATGAAGTTGCTGTACTCAAGACGCCATCTAAGCAATCCTGACCTCTGATGGACATAAATAATTAGAGGAAACGACCTTTTGTTTTCACATGATAACAGGCTGAAAATGACATTATCTCGTTATAACAAAATAATTAACTGGTGATCTTCAGGTAACACCATTAAGAAAAATAGTTGCAAGCACCGCCGTTTTTTGCATCCGTAGAAAGTTGCTCTTTTCCCGTCTTTTGGTTTTATTTTCCACCAACAATGCATTTAGTAGTTTGAAAAGATATTATTTACAAGCTTAAATGTAGATTTTCAACTTTTAAGCAAGCTAGTGTTAAAGTTAAAAGTCCTGTGGGTAAAATTTAAAGGGATCTATTGGCAGAATATGGCAAAATTTGAATATAATATTCATAAGTATTCATAAGTAGAGGGAGAGGGTCCTCTTCTATGGAGGCCGCCATGACGCCATGTTACACGCCATGTTTCCACAGTAGCCCAGAACGTACAAATCAAACACTGGCTCTAGATATGGCCTTTCATGTTTCTTGTGAGTTTTGCAATTTCTCAGTTTCTCCTACATGCTTGGAAGGGGAGGGTGAGGCAAATGGCCCCGGTCCTCCAAGTTCCATGGAGATAATATAATTAACTCAAGGTCCAATTACTAGCTTTAACACTAGTAAGTGGTTTGAAGCTTTAAAACTCTAGAAGCTAGTAAAAGGTACCAAAATCTAGTAAATGGACCTTGACTTGAGACTATATTTTATTTTAACAATAGATCATCATCCAAATTCATTGAGTATGAAAGTTCATTCTCAACTTTGGAAAAAAAGCTAGCTAGTTTTAAAGCTAGCTTTTCAGTTTAGAAAAAGCTACAAAGTGGACCCTGAGTCAAGAATATTTTGGAGCTAAGAGAGCTGGTGGAGATCAAAACAGAGGTGAAAGCAGAGTTGATATTGGACTTTAATTTGTGGTGGCCATGGTGGCCAAGAGCATGGCTCCAAATGAATGTTAATGTTGCTTCATTTCTGCTGGATGTGTAAAAATTCAACAGTTTCCTAACAGCTATGTAGCCTTAACAACTTTATACTAAGGTTATGTCAGATGCTTTGTTACACTCAGCTCTAAATTTTATAGTTGTAGGTGTGCAGCCAAAGGGCTTATTGTCTTAGCCAGCTTGTTGGAAGTGTAACACTGGCTTTGTGCATTACTGGCCTCCCTCTGTTTGCACTGTGCACTGTGTGGTTTTGGCTTATTTTTGCAGCCTAAGCCCTGTTTTACACTCGATCAAGCAGCAAGAGAGCCTTGAAAAAACACAATGTCCGTGTCGCTGCTGTGCTTTAACAAACATAAGCCCTTCTTGTTCTTTGTAAGGCGTTGTTATCACACACCGCGCTCGCCCGGTTAGGTGGTCTGCTTTTCCACTTTCCACGCTCAGCGCTGATTGTTCTCTGTGGGCCAGCCGAGGCAGAAAGCAGGTCGAGGTAAAGCTGTTTTGCTCTGGATGCCAGTTTGTCTCATGGGGCCTCAGTGGCCCGGACCTACCCTCGACCCCACCCCCCTCTCACTATTTCCTGTTAAGCAGCACGCAGCCTGGTCATTCCTGTTGTTCCTCACCCCTTTCCCCTGCTCCCCCATGCTGTTTCACTGGCTCTCCCCCTCCCCTCCCGTGCCTTTGACCTCCAGAACCGCAGCATGTGTCGCCTCCCAAGTTGAGCAGTCAGAGCCCCAGCTGTGTATCAAGCGCGTGTGCGCGTTCAAAATCATGTTCAAGTCACTGCTTTACAACGTCAGGGGGTGCAGATTTATGTTGTGATAGCTACAAGAGGAAGTGAGGCCAGAGGTTATTTGTGGAGAAGTGTGCTTTGTTCACACGTTGGGTTGGCCTGCTTTAATATCCTTCCTGTTTTCCCCCACCCCCAAAGTTTCTGTACCCACCTTAATTTCCAGGAGACACTTAAAATCCAGGCAGCACAGGACCAAAAAGTCATCATGTCAGCACTTGACTGTTGAGAAAGCACTTTGTTGTGAAAGACGGCTTTCCTGCGTAACTACACAGTAGTTCCTTTTCCAGAGTAAACCGTGACTGGCCTCCGGCCGCTGCGGTGCAGCGAGCCGGCTGGAGGCCAGTGACAGTCAGCTGTCAGAAGTAGCACAACAAGGCCAGAGCTGTCTGACAGGAGGCTACTGGCCCAAACCCAACAAGCCGCCCAGAGGAGCTCCTGTTACTACTTGGCACGACCAGATAGAGACATTTATTACCGGAGCTCTGCATAGTTTATTGATTGGTTAGTTGTTGTGAAGTCATCTGATGTGCTGGACCTCTGTTAGCCCACACAAAGACATGGATATTCTCCAACTGTGTGAAATCATCTTCAACAGCAATAATAATTAGAGCTGTAGCAATCAAGTGGATTGATTTTAATGATGAACAATTCAGTGTCTTAGATCCATCCATACCATCCATATTTGAAATTCACGTGGCACGTCTGGGTCAACAGTGCCGGCCCCAGGCAGATAATGGCAAGCAGCCAAGAAAAAGACGTGAGGATGTTTACTCCCTTCTTGGGAATAAATCAGCAGTGTGGAAATATTGTGGATTTCGGAGAAACGGACGGGTCAACAGACAAAAGCACATACCAATCAGACATCTCACTCAGCAGTCCGCTAACTTGGTGCTCTCTATAGCAATATTAACTGCTCTGTTTCATCAGTGTCAGGATGAATAAACGTGCATGCAGGCAAGTTTGGTTTTTTCCATTGGGAAATGCTGGGACTTAAACCAGCAGTGAGTCAGCAGAAAAGAAAGGGGTGGCAGCCTTGTCTGTAACCGATTGGATTGAATGACATCATCTCATATTAATCACAGGCCCCTGTATTGAATCAAATGGAAATTGTATGTTGGCAGCATGTAATATCAGCAAATATTGTATTGGTGCTCAATCGTATAGTATTGTATCTTAATATAACAACAAGTAAAGTAAAACAGAAGCATAATCAATTCAAGAAACAGCTATTCTGAAGAAGTGTGTTTTATGGCAAAGAATTACTATTAGACCTGTGCCAGAGGATCTCAGGCTGCATTAAGTTTCAGAAGAAGTCTTCGGTTATGTGGGCTCTTCTGAGTTGAGTAAGATGTAATGAAAGCATGGATGACATTTTCCAGATTCTTAGCAGATTAAAAAGATCTCATTTTTGAGATATGCCCTTGTAGGAGGCATGATTGGATAACTGACTTCACCTCCTGATCAAAGTAAAGTTTAGTATCAAAAATAACACCCAGATTTCTGCAATGAGTTTTGATATAGCTTGATAAGATGAGAGGTGTACCCTGATAAGAGGTACACAAGAGGTGGACCTTTGATAATGGCTTCTGATTTATCTGAGTTTAGCTGAAGGATTGTATTTTGAGCAGTTGTGTTGTTGTTTAAATCAAATGAGGAATAGATTTGACAGTCATTTGCATAGAAATTGAAACTAATGTCATGCTTATGGAATATTCGACCTAATAGTAACATATTGATTGAGAATGATAGGGGGTCAAGTACTGATCCTTGAGGCACTCCATTGAAGAAATGGGAGGTGGAGGATTTAAAATCACCAGTGGCCACACAGAATTAGTCAGATAAGAGTAAAACCAATCTTACCCAATGTTTAAGCTTTTATTGTGTACATGATATTGCAGGAATGCCTTGAGGAAATTTCTTCAAACATGGTACAAGCATCCACTTCCAGCATCCAGCTCAAGGATGAACTGACCAGTGACATTCTGATAAAGGCAATCCCTTTGCAAATCTCTGCTGGTTGCATCTGGCAGTTATGGTAGCATTGCAGTAGGTGCTTCACCACCTGTTGCCTGGTGGTGATCTGCACTCTGCTGAGTGATCATATTAGAAATATATGTGATAAAGCAGCTCACCACACAATTTGCACATCCACACTTTCTGCCAGGCCGCCATTGTAAATAAGAATTTGTTCTTAATGACTTGCCTAGTTAAATAAAGGTTAAATAAAAAAAATAAAAAAAACTTTCATACATCAAACTGTCATCAAACTTTTTGATTTTCATGTTTATAAGTTCCCATAAGGAGTTCTTCCTGTTGCATAAGCCTACTTTTTGTTTCTCGCCTTATATGGAAGATTCTATAGAGATTGTCCTTACATAATACTGTACATATATATACAGTACTTGAAGGTCTCCGTGGAGACACCATCCAGCTCTCAGCATGCTCATGATCACTTCAGCTGTGTGGGAGTGTATACTGTCCTCTCACAGTGTTTACTTTAATAGTCTAAGTATTCCCTCCACAGCGCTGTATGTGGACACTGTTTATTGCTTCATGTTTTCCATCATCTGAACAGACTGTTTAGCTTCACTGAGATATTTGTGCTTGTGTAACTCGGTGTATTTGGATGCTGTCCAGGCATTGTCCTTCACACAGTGGCCAGATGGACGCCCATCACAGAGATTAATGTTGTTTTTCTTGTTGTTACAGGAAGGATTTTGAAGAGCTGTTTGACGTTATCATCACAAATGCCCTGAAGCCTGGTTTCTTCTCCTTGGTGCCCCAGCAGAGGCCCTTTAGGACCCTTGGTGAGTAATGGGCCAATGACCAACCACACTTCAGTCTTTTAGGCTGGGTTGCTGTGGCGTGTGGAGAATGTGGAAGAACCCAGGAGCGGAAGCGGTACAGGTTAGAACAATGATTTATTTACACAGGTGCAGGTGAGTCCCAAAAAAATCCAACAAGTGCAAAAATCCAAAAACAACGGGAGAGTGCTGGGTTGTGGGAGGCACAGGAGGCACTGGAAGAAAAAGAGGAGAGACACGGGTAAGACACAAATCACAGGCGTTCACTGGAAATCGTTGAAACGTTACCAAAAACTTTGAGAAGGAGCCAAGTTGATACCGCGGGGGTTATCTGGATACTCTGGCGCTGAGGAGTGTCTCTGCAGTCCTTAAGTAAGGAGGCTGATTGTAAAGCAGGAACGGGTGAGTCCAATCACTCCTCAACGCCGCGGGGGGAAGGGTGCCTCAGGGAGAACAAACGGAAAGTTACCCAAACACAACACAAACCCGGAAATGGTGCCACCAAAATAAAAGCCCAAAAATACAAACCACCACAGGTTGCACCAACAAGGAATCATTTTTAACCCGATTAAATCATGGTTTAACTTTAAGTTATGCTACACAACACTTTAAAACTAGCTTAAAATTAAGAAAGATTTCATTTAAACCACTCTTTAAACCTCAGCCCTTAGACAACATTCAATGTAAGTGCAAGCACTGAAAAATCGTTGCTTTCATTTGTTATACAGTAATCCCTGTACAGTCTCAGGCTGAACGGGTTGGATTACGAACACCAACCTGATTATTCTGGGGGTTGCAACTCAAAAAGGTGGGCAACCACTGCATTAAAATGGGCTGCCAGTTGCTGCCAGGCATTTTCTTTTTATTGTCCGTTTATTAGTCTGATTCGGCCATTTTGCTCCATTACTTTTTCCCAAAGGAGGAGAAGGCTAACTTACTAGGCTAACTAACTTTTTAGCTAGCTAGCAAACAAGGTAACATTTTGTTCCACAGAGCAGAGGAAATATATACATTAACATAAAACATGCAGACTTATATTTTAAGAATGTTAAGTAAAATGGATCCATTTGTTTAGATAATATTACCACAATTGTGATGCTAATTTCTTTTAGCACGTCAATAGGAATTCCCATTATGTTAGCATTTTCTAACAGACTAAGTGCTTGTTAATTATATGTTAAAAAAAAAAAAAAAAAAAAATATATATATATATATATGTTCAACAATCAAAAGGGCTAAATGAAAAAGGAATCTCCTACCCCTAGCAAACAATATAACATTTAGTTAACCTTTTTAGCTAGCTGACAGTATAATGCTTTGTTATCTTTTTAGCTAGCTAGCACATAATAGGAATTGGAAGATACACTTTACTCCCGATCTGATATTTGGGTGCAGATTTGATATGCACTGTGATTTGACAAGTATTGCTATTCAGTATTGCAGTTTATTACAGTTTTTGTTTGCTATTTTAGCCCTAGACTGTGGAAAAAGTTGAATCATCCACTTCTAGAGACTGTATGTCATGATTCATATTTCAAAAAAACAATGCAATGCACATCATGTCAGTCAGTCTTTTTGAGTCTTATTTCTGTACCATCATTGCTATACTTAAAAGTAGTAAAAAATACTTTTTGAAGTATTTACTGCTCAGCAAGCTAGTTCCATAAGAAAATAATAAATAAACTAATATATCAGAATCGAGGTTTGAGTTTAAGTTTTGACCCTTTGAGGTTGTCATAGCTGGTCAGTGTGGAGTGCTGAAGCCAGAGTAACAGATTGAGTTAACAATGTGAATGGGTCTGTTACCACAATCGTGATGCTAATTTCCTTTAGCACGTCAATAGGAATTTCCATATGTTAACATTGAACCAACGGACATTGCTTTTAAATTATTTATTTAAAAAAATTAATTCAACAATATAGTTTTTTGTTAATTTTTTAGCTGGCTAGCAAACAGTGTAACATTTGTTAACTTTTTAGGTAGCGAACTATCTAATAATTCTTTAATTTTCTAGCTAGTTAGCCAACAATGAAGAGTTTTCTTAAGGAATACAGAACAGCCAAAATGCCCCCCACCCACATCCTGGTCCCGACAGCACATGAGTTTATTTATTTATTTATGCATTTATTTTAATTTGGTTAAGCAAGCATCTCCATATTGACTCAATTATGGAAACTCAATTTAATTTCAGTTTGCATAAATAAACTTGGATTTACTACACAGATGAACTTTTAATGGTACAACAGAACTCTGATTTATTTCAAATTAACGTCACTCTTTAAAATCTGGATGAACTCATTTTAAACCTAGTTTTGCTAAAGTCTAATCAGAAATAATCTTAGATTGAATTAATCTCTGTTGGTGCATCTATAAAATCTCAACAGTGAGTGAAAACCATCCAGCACAAGTTCCTAGAGCACAAGCAGACATCTCTTGAGAGCTTTTAGCAGCACAAACTAAATTTTATTCACCTCCGTTTTATAGACGTCGAGAAAGAAATTTCACATACAAATTTTTTTTATTTTTTTTTTAGACATTTGAAATACTGTAGTTCCCTTAGTATCATCATAGGAGAATGTTGCAGGGAAACCAAGGTCAATCCAGCTGTGATGTCCTCAAACTCTAAATTTAAACAGCTGTTAGTCATGTTAGTAAGATTCATATCAGCTGCCAACACTTCATTGGCTCTGATCCTTGTCATCAGCGCTCCACATAAGTCCAGTTACCTTCCTGGGCTGTCTTCCATCCCTCATTAGCCCAGGCATCTGATCCTGGATGCTCCATGTTGGAGGTGTTCACTGGCCGTGGCAGCCTGCTGGAATGCTCCCCTCATCTGGATCGTCTCCCTGCCAGCAATAACACTGGGGATGCATTATGTGTGAAGACAGGATGATCCACTCTCTGAAATATTCTCTTCTTTCCCGCTCCCTCGCTCTTCCTGAGTTTTGCCACGTTGGCAGGAGAATCATCAGCATCTGCTCTTCCTCTGGCCTCCACACACGCTGACCACTCCTTTTTTAGTTGGAAACACCACTTGTTATTCTGCACTCTTAAACTTTTCTTTTTAATTTATTAGCTTATAAAGTTTATTTACAGAATTTTGACACTCAAAGTATTTGCTTTAAGACGGATGGTTTAACACTTTCCAAACATTTGAAGAGATGAACTGCAGTATACAGAGCTAATTATCAGCTCATAAATTATTTAGGAAAACTTCCACTTCTTGTTGAATCATTAGCTGGAGCCTTTTCTGTGTGCACTTTACAGGTTCTGTCCGTGCTTGTGAGAGTTTCCTCCCATAGTCCAAACACATGCACGTTAGGTGAATGAGTGACTCCAACAACCCATTTACACCTGGTATTAAAATGAGATCTGCATCCAGTTACCCAGATGAGAAAAAACGCCCACATCTACAGGTGGTCTGACTTCCATTGTGTCTGGTTCTTAGGCAGGTCTAAATGCAATCCATACAGCAATCAGAATAAGGTATCAAGATACAGATTGCATTTTAGTATCATGTATAAATGACCCCGTTTACACCTGGTATTAAATTGTGTGAGTGTGTTGCTCTGGGATACAATCGCAGCCTGTCCTGGTGTACCCCGCCTCAAAACCAATGCCAAGCGCTCAGCAATCTGGGTCAAGATAAGCAGATATAGTAAAAGGACATGAAAAAGTCAAAAATGTCAAGTTGAAAATGACACTTTTAAGGTCACAATTGTGTGGTGAATTACACACAGAAAACAAGGCTTTTCACAATTCTTTTAAAACATTTCTCACACGCCATTTCCACCAGCGTGGTACCGGCTTGATTCAGAGCATTTCAACCAAAAATACATTTCTTCGGAACCTGAAATGTTGGTTCCCAGTCAGAACCAAAAAAATAGCAGGTTTCCCTTGACCTGAAGTGAGAACCAAAATGGGTGTGTCATATTCTACAGCTCAGGTCTCCATCAGTGTGTGAAACACCCAGTGGCAATCAGTGCTCTAGTCTTATGCTAAAGTTTTACACAGACTCAATACACAATATACAAGATCTCATGGATGAAAGTCCAGGAAATCAACGAGGCTGCACACTTTGTACATACATCACTGAAGCTAATGATCAGTTCTGCATTACAACTTTCATTTTTCCTAAAAATAAATAATAAAAAAAATGGGGCAACCAGTGATTATTACCATTAACGATTAATCTGTCAATTATTTTCTCGATTAATAGTTCTTTGGTCCATAAATGTCAGAAATGGGTTAAAAAAAACTGTTGATCAGTCAATGGTCATGTCCGCAAATGTCTTGTTTTTTCCACAACCCAAGTATTTCAGTTGACTGTCAGAGAGGAGTAAAGAAACCAGAAAATATTCACATCGAAGAAGCTGAAATCAGAAAATTTGGACATTCTTTATTTAAAAAACGACTCAGGATGATTGATCGATTATTACAATAGTTGATAAGAATAGTTAACTTAGTAATCGATTGATTGTTGCAGCCATAAAGAAATCTATTAAAACTGTGATGAGGTGATATTTGGGTCTGTAGCAAACAAACACGTTTTCTTTCCGAAACAAGATTTGTAGGTCAGGTCATCTCTGCAGCACTACAGTACCTCATTGTACTGTAACGCTGTTGTGTCAAACATTTTTCCTTTCTGTTTCTGCGGTTTGGATATTGCACTTGGCCATATTGTGATTTTGATAATATTGCGATTAATTGTGCAGCCCTAACAGAGTCCACACAGCACCTCCACCTTGACATATTTTCCCGACTTGATGTGTAATGACTCTGTATTTTTAACCAAGTGCAACCGTGACGCTGAAGCAGAGAAAAATCTGCTGCTTTTCAGGTTGAACCAGTGAGGATTCGATTTTCTAAAATAGACAACATTTGAACTGCGGACCATTTGTATCTGAACCAGCTATGAAAAAAAGCCTGGCAAGCAACAACCAGGGGACACCACAACTATACATTTCTGTATTCTTATTTATGAATAAATATTTTTGCTATTTTAATAATGAATACTCAACATAGTGCAGCAAGATTTCAAGAGGCATTTTTAGTGACAATTTCAAGTAACAAGTTGTCCTCCTCAAAATGTTGGTGTTGAGGTTTTCAGGGGGTCTCAAGTGTCAATCAAGGAGTCTTGAACCCCTGAGACCCCCCTTGTTTCACACCATGCCCTCTGTTGATGACACGTGCTGGTTAGCCAGACAGCACCAAGAGTCTTTAATGGAACCAGTTCAAGAACCAGAGCTAATTTGGTAATAAAACACAGTCAGTGTTCTTGCTGACTGTGTTCCTTTACCAAATCCCGCCCACCTACAATCATTGTGTTGTGGCACAGCCCAGATGCTGTTTACATGACAGCTGTAACAGTGATTCATTTGATACATTATTGATTAGGTCTTTGTCTCAATGTATTTCCGAGGTAAAATAAAGGATGAATGAATTCTTGATTGGCTGAAATTCCAACTTCTGCTAGCAGATCCTAATAGCTGCTGCTCGCTAGCTAATCAATGTTAGCTGCATGAAGCTGGTTGTTTGGTAGGTTGGAAATTCCATCTTTTAAAAAGGAGAACCCTGTAAATGGTTCTTAAATTTGCACTTGATTACTATTTACAGTACATTGTATAATACAAAAATACTAAAAAATAACAGGTCTGTTGGGCAAGTTTGCTCACCAAATGGGAAATATTTTTAGATAAAGTTTTGTACCCTTATTTGAGAGGACAGCTGCAGAAGCCTCAGCACATGGGCTATCAACTGAGCTACCAGGGCATCTCATCAAATGGGGAATGTTTTTGACACTTTACTGTATCTGTTATCCTTAACAAACGGCCCAAATACAATCCTGGAGAGGCTTGAGTCCTTTTCTCAAACTATACGCACCATACATCATTTTGAAAGCACAAACCCTCACAATTGTAGATGTATAAACCATTTTGAGATCCTAATATCACTGCTACAGCAGGGGCTTATTATGTGAGAGGAGTGCATATGCAACAGAACAGTGAGAACTTTGTGATTTGACTTCAGTGTCTAATTCTAATTAGACTCATTCTAACTTTTTGAACTCCAAAGACTTCCAAAGTGTTCCATCTCAGGTGTGTACAAAGCTTCAAAGTCCTGAAAAAATAATATATCGATTCTTTTATCTCATATGCAAAAAAATATAATTTTGTGCGCATAATATACACTTTTTTTGTGTGTCTTTTTCTGACTTGCGCACAAAAAAAGGAAGCGTGTTCTACAAGTCCAGTCTTAGCCCAGGATTAAATAACTAGTGAATCAAGCCAAGGCAGTTTTCTTGATGAAGCATGTTTCAGACACAGAGGTAGATTCAAGGTTCTCTACAGAGACATAGGTACAACACAATACAGGTTAAAACAGTTGAAGCAACACAATTAAAAGACAATTTAAAAAATACTAGTTAAAAGCGCTTTAAGCAACTTCAAGGTAATAACTGAAGCAACAGAATGTTTCTTGTACAATTAAACTGTAACAAATAGTGTGCTATGAAAAATTAACGTTGGGTTTACTGCATGTTATTAAAGGGTTAATACACAGAAATGTGAAACAAGGGCTTTCTTTTTAGGTTAGCCTATGGCTAAAAAAAAATATCACTGTGCCAAACCTTGACAACTGTCATTTAAAATGTGCTGTAATCAGCACATAACATGTCAGAGGAAGATGTTACATAAATCACTTGATGACCTCAGGCTGCAGGAGAGATTGTTCATCCTCATCATCTTTTATTTCAGTGGAAACACTGCAGGGCGTCATGGGAGCTGCCGCACAGTTAGCACTTCTCCAGACCACATACCTCTCATTCCTCTGTGTCTCAGGTCCAGTGTCCTCACAGCTGTTACCACAACTGTGTGTGCGTACACTCCCACATGTGCAGGTGCTCATCCCTGTTCTTTCACTCTCTCCTGTCACAATATTTATAGCATATTTAACCTCAGCTTGAACCTGTGGTGGCCTGTACTCTGTAGGGTTTTGTCAGTGAGAGTGAGGATCTTCTTTTAACCTGCTGCCGCTGCTTTTAAACACCAGTCAGTCAAACTTAAAGACCGCCGCCTGTCCAGAAGAGCACTTACATACTTCAAAGAAGCTGCTCCATTGATTCCTAGATAACAGCATACCACATTTAAAAGACTACTCATTAGAGACGCACCAGGAACAATTTTCTCGGCCAATTCCGATTTCTGACTTTAAAAGTCTGACCACCTGTCTTTCTTCCTAACAACTGTCTCAACATGACCAAGTGCAACATCCAAAATTGCAGAAATTGCACTTCCCTGACAAAAACATCATGTCCCACAAAACACCACTACAAATAAAACACTGTGGTACCACTGAAATATATAATTCAGTAAAGTTAAATGAGATCTCTTTCTAAGAACTGTCATTTACAACATACACAAACATTTTTGTAACTTTTCTTTAATGGAAAATTAAATTGTATGTTTATAATAAAACAATTACCAATTATATAACTTTACATTTTCTCCAAAAGTGCTCCACGTTACTGCCAAGCTGTGTCGTCTTTTCCTCTGTTCTCTCTCCCTCGCTACCTTTTCCTTTTTCCAACCTTTTTCTTCCCTTTTTTCCTCCTCCTGTCTTTTTTCACCTCTCCTTGCCCTCTCTGCTCACGTCCTCTCCTCCATTCCTTCCTGCTCTTCTTTCCTTAACTGGTGCATGAATATAAATTTGACTGGCTTAACAGTAGGGCTGCACAGTTAATCTAAATTTTATTGCTATTGCAATATGGCTTTCTGCAATTTTAAAATCAAAGGAGATGCAATATTTGTCCGTTGACAAAATGTGTGTCAAAAATCTTTCAGATGAATGAGTGTGGTTAGGCAGAGATGTCCTGACCTACAAATCAGATTCTACAGATTCCTGCAAAAAAAGTGTTTGAATCAAAAGAAGAATAATGATGTAAAAATGATCTTTACCTCTAATATTGCAAATCATCTCACAACTGCAATATCAGTCAAAATAATCACAACTGGGACAGCTGTTTTCTTGAGGTGTGTTTGGTGAAGTGCTTCAGGATTGGATGTCTTCTCTTCTGGCACTAGTCATCATGGGAAAAGTGTACACTTCAGACCCGATGGTCTGCAGTGCACAGTGT